>VZTN01018632.1:0-14469 GCA_013400515.1 Erpornis zantholeuca | reverse complement strand
GGATATTTTGTTTGTTTGTTTTAGTATACTTGGTAAATTGAGATGCCTACCACTAGAGAAAGTGCAAACCCAAGAAAACACATCCATTGAAATATATATGTGTTCTTCATGCACAGGTACATACTGCATCAATGTTGTATGTACTTCAGCTGCCAGGACAAATGTCTTCCTGGTTTTAATTATCTTTGATTACTCGGCTGTAAAACATTACTTTCTTGATTGGATTGAAGTTTTAGGAGCAACATTTTCTGAAAATAATGCTTGTCTGTATGGAATGTTGTCTGTATGGAAAACTACTTGCTTCTACTTGCAAAATCAAATGATCAGACAGTATTCCATTCCTTGCAATACACTGTATAAAATGAAAAAATCCTAGTGAAATAATTTTGTTCTAATGTGACGTGCTTAAAATCCATGGAGCACATTTTTATTAAGGAAGAGCTCAAAGGACAGAATTAAGTTAGGACACTGTTGAGTATAATGCAATGATCTTACAGCTGTTTGGTGATCATAGTTTCCCTATTGAGTTCTTAATGAATTTTACAAACCAGTTTATTTTTTAGCAGAAGCATATTTAAATTGGCAGAGAACTTAGTTTTTCAGATGTCTTGCTTCTGTCAAGTCATGAGACAAGTCATGGAACATGAGAGGAAGTTTGCTTTGCACAGCTTCATATTATCCTCATGTCTGAAGAAGAAGGGACTTTCTTCTCCAAGCTGGGAATGTTGAGCTGATGCTTCTCAAGTGTATTAAAGGGATTATAAATTGTGAGGCTATGTTTTATTAAAGTGGCTTCTTAAGTAAGAGTGGAATGTGAATATATTACTATATATATTCTTTTAAAAGCTGAAGAAATACTGATACTTCATTCTTGGTCAATGAGACTTATCTACATAGACAGTTTTAATGGGTTTGTACCATATTCAGGTCTATATGTATTACAGTGAAACACATGGTGCTAGAAAATAAGCAACAGAGTAGGATAAGATCTGAATTTTAAGGTTGGAATGTTTCTAACTTGTTGCAAAAACATTTCAAATTTGAAAATACAAAAATATCCTTTCCAACATACGTATCTTATATACAATATGTATATAGTATAACATTATCAGTCTGGCTTCTGACATTGTGGAATATTGCATTGTGAGGGGAATAAAAACAGAAAGCATCCTAACATTTCTGACTGTTTCAAAAATGATTGTATTTTAAAATATAATGTGTTTACAGTACACTACAACTCCTATTTTGATCTGATCTTAAAGCACTTCAGTGTGTGACTTCTAAAATAACTTGAATAAATAACGGTATTTTGTAGTCTTGCAGTAAGCAACAGCTTGTTATCTGGAAGGAATTTTGGTTTCCAAAGAATTATTTACAGTAAAGCCAGTGTTACTACTACTAATTTATGAAAATATCCATCCTTAACTGTAATTGAGAATCAATGGTATGATCATATGGGCCATTCAGATGGATGATTATGCATTTTTCATGTGTTAATCTGTTGTTACTATAAGAATGGTTACATAAAATGCTTTTAGTTCATAAAATTAGCATTTCATATTTCCTGAAGTGGTAATATACAGATATAGTGTGTTTGAATTTGAGCATTCTCTTTGTTGCTACTCATAAAGTTTTTGTAATTAATTTATTTTTGTTCTTTACTAATTATGTTGATTATGATTTGCTAACTTATAATAATTTAACTTACTTGAGTAGTAGTATAACAATATTGGACAGATCCAGAAATCCTGCTGCATCAGGTTAGGAAGAAATGTTAGTACTCATAGTGTCACTTCACTAGTACAGATACCAGCGGTGATCAGGACATTTTTACAGAGCTATGTAAGAAGTGTGTGGTCATCAGAAGCTGGGTTTCCTCCATCTGAGTCACCAATACAAATAATATTTTGACACCAGGTCAAGAAAACGTAGNACCTTACAATTTGTTGCATATGTTCTGTTCTTATCTGATATGCACCCTGAAATACACAGTGTGCAAGTTGCATGTGTGCACTGGTTCCAAGTTGTGTCTGACATTGTTCTTTTTCCTGAGCAGTGCTTTTAATCTGTGTCCTGTAAGAGACAACTCTTTTCTTTCTAAATTGCTCTAAAGACTTCGTTTGCACTGCCTTAGCTACTTTTTTCTGAGATTGCTAGGCAAACTTTATCTTCAGACCAGTGTCTTTGAGCTTCCTATATTATCTGTTCTCCTATGCTGTGAACATTGCAAATGGATTGTTTAGCTCTAGTCTTCAAACAGCCCAATTAAGAAATGCACTTCTAGCCTCGGGAGAGTTACTCATCTCAAGTAAAAAGTGACCTTGGCTGGAAAAGCTTTCTGTCTTGAAGCTGTTGGCCTCCTTTGGTTTGCCTAGTTACATCAATTCAAATGAGCTGCACTAGCTGCTTCAAAAACCTTGATACCCTTGATCATTGACTATTCCTTAGTTGATACATCCAAGATCAGTTCTGTGTATATTTGCATTAAGATCTGCAGCTGCCTTTCAGATGTAGCCAAAAGGAAATTTGCTGATATGCATAAATATGGTTGGGATGATAAACATCCAAAAAAAGAAAATCCTAGGATATTAAGAGAGAGCGCTCGCTGGAGAAAGTGACATTCAATTTCCTGTTTTGTCATTTACATATGCCATACCATAATTTTTATATAGCTACCATGACCATAAACATATCAACATAATTTTCTAAAACAATAAGTGACAAATTATCTTTTCTAGCTTGCACTTGGTAAATGAAAACAAATTAGGTTTCAATTACTTTCTGTGTGCTCCTGGAAAATTTTATTCATTATCAGAAAGGAAATGTTTCTCCATTCAGAAGAGAATTGTAACAATTATGTATTATATGCAGCGATAAAACAGTGTTCACCTGTATTTGGTGTTTAGAGTGTCAACTATTATGAGGACCTTGATTTGAGACTTACTGTATTTTCTTTTATATAATACTGATATTTTTTTCCCAGGTTATTTAATAGGTTTTCTAATCGAAACTATGGGAGAAAAAGCCATTGTTCTGTTTCCTTGCATAGATCTGTGCTACAGACAGGTGTCATGACAGCTCACACATGCAAATCCAAGATAATCAAGAGTTAGTGGATCAAATTGCAGTTTCCCATTCATGGAGACATTTAATATTACTGCAGACAAAAGGCTGAATTCTTCTATTTTTCTCACGGATGGCAAGTAGCCATCAGTGCTACTTGCTCCATCCCTTGTTCTATGTCTCCTCCTCATTGGACCCCTCTATAATCATATATTACTCAATATTAGCCACATAGGACTGTCTGGTTTTTGCCAGTACGCTTTCTCATTGTAATGAACTAAGATCTTTTGGAGGTCCAGGTTTGTTGTTTTACCAAAGCAGGACAAAGTAAGCAAGAGTAAGGCACAACCAGAGTAAGGGAACAAAGGGACTTCCATGCATTTTGGCAAATGCTGAATGCTGTCTATGATGTGATCTGACCACATCTAGTAGACCTGGAGCACTTGGTGCTAGCACCATGTCAGCTGGGTTGGACTGGCTTCTATGGGACAGGAAGGAGGAGTAATTACATACTCAATAGTACCCAAACTAGCTTATTGGAAGCTTTAAGTAAAGAATTTAATTGTAGTATAAATGCGCTTTAGATTGTTGCGGTTGAAGTATGATGGCTTCTCAGGAAAATTTGTTAAGTAAAATCAGAAGTGTTTATTCACGATCATTGTATGTTAATTATTTTTTTTTAAAGTCTGTTCTAGAGATTTCTTTCTAATAGGAACATTATTGCCTGCATTCCAGCACGGGTTTGGCTGTGTTACTGCTGCATGGCTAATCAATACCTATATGCACGATAACAGTTTCATCTATAAGTAGAATCAAGTAATTGGCATTTAAGGCCTTAGAAGCATTCATAATCATCACACAGTGTCGGAAATTCAGACTGTCACTATGACTTGTGTTTTGTTTGAGTTTCTACTGTCAGAATAATTTCTAAATTCAGTAAATCTCAATTAATTCCTCAATTAGCTTTGTTTTTACAGTTTTAAATCTTTTTTTTCCTCATAAGAAATTCTGCATAGTTGTATCTGCAAAGAGACTTCTGTTATTGTAGTCAAGTCATTCCAGCCTAATAATAGTGAGAAGAAGAGAGATAATAAAAGAATAATAATAGAGAGATTAATAATAAGAGATAATAATGAGAGAAGAACTGGAGTCTTTTGATAGATGTTTCAGTAAATCGTAGCCAAAAGAAAAGCATAGCAGCATACTCCAAATCTAGTGTTTTACTGTTCAAATACCATGTGTATGTGTGTTAACAAATTCCCTTTGGCATATGTATCTTCGATAATAAGAAAGATGAAATTTGAAATTGCTTTCTCTGTTACCAAAATTACATTAATATTTTATTACTACATTTAATAGTACTAATAGTTTTGCCATGAGGAAAGTTTGTTTTGCACTTAAAAAAAACTTGCTCTTTTTGCCTGCAAATAAAAGACATAATCCAGAATTTATACTGACTAGAGAGATTTCATCGTGTTATTGTTTGAAATTCAGATTTTGTGTTTAACATGCAGTTACAGGACAATGTTCCTTAGCTCATGTAAGAGGAGGGTATAGAAAGTACAATGCTGGCTTTTCCATTTATGTTCTTACTATTTTTTTATCCTTAAACATGTTAAATGAAAAAGAAAAGTGATATTTACACAAAGAATGTTATGAGAGTAACTTGCAATTATTAAGATTGTTTTAATATCATCTAAATCGTTAATTTGAGCACAGATTCAACCAACAACTGCATGACTTGTTTTTAATTTTCGCATCAACCTTCTGGTTGCAGCAGAATTGTGGATATAGTTTTTATAACTAGATAATTTAAAATCAGAAAATCTCAACATCCTGAGACTCCCAAACCATTTTCAAATCAGCTAACAAAAACATTAATTAAAGATAATAGGAAAAAATTGTCAACTGGATTTTTGGTATCTCATGTGTCCCATTTTAATTTTCATGGCAGAAGTCATGCCTTTCAGATAAACTTTTTGCTTTACTGGATCGATTTTCCATGATTTTGTTCATTTTTTTTGTCTTTTGTTTTTTGGTGTTTTTTGTTGTTGTTGTTGTACCATATTCTTGCTATCTGTAGTTTGTGTTTTCAGAGATGAAAGTTCTGTGTTTTCAGAGATGAAAGTTCTTATTTCTGTCAAATTATTAATTTAGTGTGAAATATGTATATTAAAAGAAAATTTTAAGAAATTGTTAAATAGAGGCATGGAGAAAATTTTAGCTTGCAGTGGTTTTTTTGTCGGTAGAATCTTGGCTTAGTAAAGGCTTCATTAAGAAAAGCAATGGTGATATCATCCTACAGCAGTGAAGCAGGTTAAAGTCCATAGTGCAAGGACACTTAGACAGGATATTTAGTATTCCTGGCAATGAAAAGTGACTGCTTAAGACTGAGGCAAGTTGATTGATTAATGGGTCTGCCTAAAACTGAAATTCTGGTGGTCTGACTTTATATGCTTTTTATATGCTTTTACATCTCTGTAGAGAAGAGTTGAGCAAATAATGCAAACAGAAGGTTTTCTATAGCTCTTCAGTTGTGACTCATTGTGAGTTAATAGCTGTATTGCTATCTCAGATGTGTTAATTGTGATATAACATCTCTCTAGAAGAGACACCTGATTCTATTCTGGCTGGAATTCACCTTCCTTATTTGGACACTGCTTCAGAGAACGAACAGTACCTGAGTTACCACCTCTGAATTTATAATTGTGGCAGCTGTTTAGAGAAGACATTAATAATTCTAGATAAAAAATAGTAAAGATTTGTATTAACATACAGACAGTTCCTCTTCTGGATACAAAGATGTGTTTGGCACTTCAAGATTAGTTGGTACCTATCAGTAGTGGCTCAAAAGCTACAGTAAGGTCTCCAGATATGATCCACCGCCCATAGGAGATCCTCTATTTGAATACTAAGCCACACATTCTGTCCCTTTGCTGTCTAATAGACACCCTTCTCATTAGACCTTGCTCTTACTTGAACTTTGCTTTTTTCATCTAAGTCCCATGCATTATGATGTATGTTGCTTGACATATAAGGGAGAAAGAATTTTGAAATAGAGGCTAGAAACCATTTCAGCTTTATAAAAACTAAATACTTTTATTGAAAACAATCACATTCTGAATTCAAACTGCTTACTTCAGAAGTGAGATTGTTCCAAGGTTCTAAATACTGAGCACTAGTCTCCAAACTTTGATTGTGTGCCCCATGAGAAAAAAAATTGTGACCATAGCCCCCTAATATATGTATATTTATTTATTAGCAATAAATATATATGTATATACACAACTTGATGATAAATAAATATAGGCACCTTTGTAAGTGCAGCCCCATGGAGCTAGAAGACCTGTGCATTCATCACATTTTCATAATGAAACCGTCTTTGAATCAGAACGAGACATTTTTAATTTATCACTTCAAGGTCAGCCTTCTTATTTGTCTGTGTCACTGTTTCTTAATTAAACTTACTGGAACTTACTAAAGCATCTAGGAAGTGATGCTTGTTTTGGTAAGTTGTTCTTCAGTGTTTTTTTTTTAACTAGAAACTTTAAGGTCCCTCAGGAGCTTTTGGAATCCTCTATAGCATGTCTGCTATAACTATGCATATGCATAAGCATAGTTCCAAGGAAAACAACAGAATGCTTATAGCTGTGCTTCAAGATGTGTTAACTGCAATCTATTCACAACCCTTTTTCATACTCCTCCTACAGTAGTTTCAATTGGGAATCAATATAGTCCTAAACAAATATAATAGACATAATCTCTATCCCAGCTCTTAAGGTAGGCAGTGGCTAAGACATAATGAAGTTTTGGGCTGTTGTCACCTTTTGTATTCATAAGGAAGTTCATAGGAATATTTTGCATGGATTTCAGTGCACTTTAAGCTTCACATCAGAAGACAGAGAAAACTTTCTTCAGCCGTATTGAAATGAAACACAGAAAATTTCCCAGGAATAATGGGGAGCCAGGAATAGAACTAAAAATCTCATGTAAGCTTTAGGGAAAAAAAAATCTCGTTCTTTTGATAAAGACCTCTTAAGAAGCAGCACATTGGGACCTATAATTTTTTGATTGCTAACCTTATGGTTTAGTTTTTTTAATATATTTAATCTGATATTCAGGCAAACTTTTCCAGTGTAATCACATTTGGACTGTAGATGAGGTTACAGCAACTCGGCCAAGTATCTTGTGTACTTAAGCTGTGTATTTGAATATATATGTATCCATTCTTGAAATTTTGAATTCACTGTGAGGCAGACACTGTAATATTTCAGGTAATGACAGGTACAGAGACTTTATAAAACTGATGAGAATTTTGGACTGCTTCTTGGGACAAGTGTAAAGTTGGAAGGGGTTTTCTAAATGAAGTGTGGGAGATATTAGTATGGAAATGATCTACATCAAATACCAGTCAAACTAAAAAGGAAATAAAGAGAAATACCAGGATGAAACATAAGGAAGACTTACTGAAGGAAGTAAATTAGAAGCAGGAATTATACATATAAAAAATCATTGACAGTCCAGACATCATGTTAGAAACAAAGGGAAACTTTTTGTTTTACGCAGTAGATGCTTCAATTATAGAAACTCATTGTCCCAAAATATTCTGGCATCTAAAACAACAGATCTGTTCAATGATTCACAGAATATGCCGAGTTGGAAGGGACCCACAAGGCTCACTGAGTCCAACTCCTGGCCCTGCACAGAAGAGCCCCAAGAACCACACCACGTGCCTAAAGAGCATTGTCCAAACAGTCCTTGCACTCTGTCTGACTTGGTGGTGTGACCACTTGCCTGGGGACCCTGTCCCAGTGCCCAACCACCCTCTAATTAAAGAACCTTTTCCTAATATTCAATCTCAGCCTCCCCTGACACAACTTCAGGCCGTTCTCTTGGGCCTGTTACTGGTCACCTGATTGAAGAGATCAGTGTCTTCCTCTCCTCTTCCCTTTGTGAGGAAGTTGTGGTGGCCCCTTGGCCTCCTCTTTTCCAGGCTGAACAAAGCAAATGACCTCAACCATTCCTCATGTGGCTTCCCCTCAAGGCCCTTCACCATCTTTGTAGCCCTCCTGTCATTTTTATATTGTGGCCCCCCAAACCCCCCAGGATGCAAGGTGAGGCCACCCCAGTGCAGAGCAGAGCAGGACAATCTCCTCCCAGGCTGGTGATGCTGTGCCTGATGCCCCCCCAGGACAGGGTTGGCCCTCCTGGCTGCCAGGGCCCTGCTGGCTCATGTTTTACTTGCTGTCAACCAGGACCTCCAGGTCCCTTTCCATGGGTGCTGTGGTCATCCTCTTGCTCTTCTTGAAAATCTGGATAACGTTTGCCAACTGCCAGTCAACTGACACCTCTCCAGTTTCCCAAGACTGCTCAAAAATCATTGAGAGAGGCTTCACAGTGACATAAGTCAGCTCTATAAATAAACTTGAAAGAATCCGATCAGGCCCCATAGACTTCTAGAGATCCAGAAGCAGCAAATCCTGCGCAAGTTCAGGATTGGCTGGGAGTTTTGTTCTTACAGCCATAGTTCTCCAGCTCAGGGCACTGGAGCCCCAGCTCAACACCTCTGCCTTGTTTCTATCCCTGTTTGTGAGGAACATGTCCTGTAATAGGCTGATGTTATTTGTGCACTGCTTTTTGCCATTAACATATTTTTTTAAACTTTTTTAAAGAAATAAGTTTATGGAGGTCAGCTAGGTTGTGGATGGTCCGGATGTAGTCCTGTTTCTCTCTGATGCTTAGGTGTTCTCTCAGATGCTTATTTCTGGAAGCTACTGTTAGAGTAAATAATATTAACATTTTTATCCCACTGCCTGCTCATGCTTTCTGTCTGAAGTGAGATGTAGACTGCATGACCTAACCCAGTAATGGATCTCTCATTCCTAGAAGTCTTGTAAAAGTCATAAGTATGACTTGAATATAAATTCTCTGAGAATATTAAGTTGCATTTCTCTGTTGTTCCTCACAGTCCCCAAATGATTACATTTCCCTTCTGTAAGGTATCCTTTTTTTTCCCCCTAATATTAATTAGCTTCTTTGCAAATAAAGAAATATAGGCCAGGCCAGACTGGAAATATAAAAGTTTAAAAGTTTTGCTACAATATATCAGACCTGCCTAAGCCTCAGGGAATAGAAAGTAAAGAGTATGTTCTGTTTCTTGTGTAGTAGTTAAGTCTCAGGGAATCTGAGCAGTGAACTGTTTCCATCTCTGTTAGCTTCTGACATCTTTCCTCTGTTTCTTCTGTTATGATTAGGGGTGCTGCTTCAGGTTAAAGTAAACAAATGCTTCACTGTAGGTTGTGGAATCTGCCTTGAATTTACACAGTAAAAATACAAGTTTATACCTATAAGATATCAAAAGAATGAATGAATTAAAATAAACTTTCAAGTTTTGTGTAAAGTATATTCTTTTGATCTTGACTATGTTACTTGCTAACTGCTAGCAGCTAAAGAGGCAAAGAATATTGTAAAATGGACTCCCTTTTTAAAATGGTATTCTTTTAAGTCTGGAGCTCTTTTTAAATGTGCATGGGAAGACTATTGATTTCGATACAGATGAACAGCTGTTTTAGTCTTGTGATCATGAATACCGCATTGCTTGCAGTGGTGGAAATGGAACAAAAATCTTTAAAGACAGTGGAATGTGCTCAGTGTTAATATAACAGTTTGCTAATGGACTAGAAAGCTCTAATCAGTGTTAAAAATCGCTTGAGACTTACTTTTGTTTTATTTGTTTTTTTTAAATCTTGCTTGGGATTACATGAACATATTCTGAAAGACTAATAATTTATGGGCCTTGTTCCACACTAGCAAAAATTAATGTACTAAGAAATACCTATTTCTCTAAAGCCCTTTTAAGATTATAATAATATGTTTATGTATAAATTCTTAATGGCTTGCATGTGTGGCAAGTCATGTTTCAATTAAAATAGTGTGAAGCACATGCCAGTACTGTTTTGCATTTCAGTTGTTATAGTGCTGGGGTGATTTATGGTGTTTGCTCTGACAGTTCTCATTGAAACGTTTTTTAGTATTGAGTGTTTCTGGAATGTGACAGTTGTCACAGTACTGTGAAGGCATTCATCACAACCTAACACAGGTACAGGGCAAAACTACAGTTGTTTTGCTTCTACTAGCAATGAGAATATATCTGTATATATCTATATCTATCTATATATATACATATATATCTATATATAGCTATATATCTTGTGAAGCACTTTGGTTAAACTGGTTCAGCCAGAAACACCTTGTTTCACCCCCAAAACAGGGCCTTCATATCAGATCCATCATGTTAAGGGAAGAACTTGTAAGTGGTATAATATGTGATTAAACTTGTCAGTGTAGATGTGAGCAAGATAAGTAATTTCTAGCTGAGAGAAACTGGTTTATTCAGCTGCTTGAACATTCCCTCATAGTTGATGGAAACCCCCTTGGCTGCCATGTGCAGCTACAGGAATGCTGCAGTATCTGTTCAGCAGTTTTGCGGGAAATATATCCAAACGATGACTGAAAGCTGTGGGATGTGTATTTGAAGTGAAAACAATGGGAAATACTTGAAATAAAAAAAACCCACAATTTTTGATCAAAGTGAATTTAAAGGTAATATTATCAGGGTGTCTAATTAAGTGATTTCTCAAGAGTTTGGTATACACTTATGTAACTTAAAACCTCAATGTCTAGGGTTACAGACTTTGGGGAATCCAAAATTGTTTTAGTAACACATAACTGAAAGCCTCGACTTGTGTGTTGGAGAAGAGCTTTTCTTAGCTTGAAGATGCAAAAATTATACTGGCAATTTTTTCCAAACTGCCCTTCTTTTCTGATAATAACCTGGATTTCTTGCTTTGATGCCACATAGTAGCTGTATTTTTTGTGCTATGTGAGTTGTTCTATATTTGCCGGTGTGATCTGCAACTGCTTCAGAGCAGTGAGTATTGGGTCAAATCTACCAGCAGCCTGCAGATATCTGGGATAGTTTACAGCATCTTACCTATGAATGCAAAACTGAATAGTGTGAATGTCAACTTCAGAGCACTCTGAATCACATTTTAGGATTTTTCACTGTATGACTAGATACCGATGACTATAAGAATTGATTCTGTGTACACTTCTGTATTTGTGCATTCCGCTTGGCTAGAACAGGGTGAAGTAAAAATGTGATATTAGTCCAATTTGTAGATTTTCTCTGGCATGTCAATCTTCTCTGAGAATGTGAAGAGGAATGTTGGCTGTTCATATCTTCAGTTTCTTAAAATAGGAGGTCATGCAGTGTTTGAAATCAAGAAGTTGCTGCTCCAGTTAATTTAAAATCAATGTCCTGTTTTCCCACCTTTGTTACACCCAGCACAGGGATAAAGGAGTTGAACATTTTAGTTGATGAAGGAGTTTAACATTCTCGTTAGTTATTGGCATATTAATGGATCAACTAGGGTAAATAAGATAGTACTTTTGCATTTTACTTATTTCAATCAATAAATACCTGCTCCTAAATCTATTTTTTGATACTTTTCACCAGCAGTAAAAATTACACCTGGGGTGTTTGTGTGAAAAAAAAATCTGTTTGAATAACTGGTACCCTTTTTTTCCTTACTTATCTGTGTGGTATGATGGAATATATAATTTTCATCTCCAGGTTAGTATCTGCACTATTTTGCAGTGTACTGTGGTGGTTCAGTGTCAGGCAAACTGCAGGAGATAATGATTCTAGCAGAATATTTTAAATCATAAGCTATATTTTTCCTGTAAGTTTGATTAGTCAAATCTAAGTCACTGTAGCATAACTTCAAGGACACTCAGTGTTTATAGCTCAGTGAGATATAATCTTTACATGATTTGGAATTTAAGCACTATAAATAAATTGCTTTTGTATAACTTTACAAAAGCATGATCCCTAATTTTTCAGACAGTATCCTGAGCTTGTTGTTGATTTTGAGCAGTTTTAAACATCTGAAATATATCTTATTTTTTAATAGTTTTAGCTTATAGTTCCTTATTGGATTGCAGACTTCATATTTAGCAAGAAATAGAAAGGTAATATGTTGATGAATATCTTTATTTCTACAGCTCATTTCTCTTCTTGTCTTTTTCCACGTAGTATTCATCTTTTGAGAAGAGCCATCAATGCCTAAAGGTGCCTTTTTCAATAATGCAATTTCTTCTAGTAAATTTATAAATGGATGTGTTCTGTGCCCCATGAGACTAATGATGTATTGCTTTGAAAAAAACCCAAGTACCCTGTGATTACATTAGGCCTTGAAAGATGATGATAGCAGGATTGTTGTAGCAACCCATGCCACTGTGCAACTTCCTTTACGAACAAAATTCTAATTAAAGAAACTCAGAGGCTCTTCATAGGATGGATGAAAGGAGCCTCTGCTTGGGCCAGTGACATAGTCTGTTGCAGACACAATGCATTCTCTGGGCATTATATTGCAACATGATTTTCTGGTACATGACATAACACATATTTAAGTTTGCATAAGTACTTAAATATGGGAAGTGTTGTACAAAAGATAAAACAAATCAACAGAGCTTTTCAGACCAAGTAGGCATTGTAAATGTCCAGAAGAATGATGTAATATGCTATATGGCTTTTGGTATAGCTGTTTAATATATATTGCTTTAATTTTAATTTTTTTAATTTTAGCTTTGGAGAAAACATGCTGTTATTTTAGATGAAATACTAAATGGAATCATCAGTTGAAATGCAGAACTTGATTTTTAAATATATGTTCATAAAGAATGACTCTGTACAGGTGTATATTTTGTCAATTAGATAACATCACTTTAATACCTGCCTGCCCTTCCAGGGACAGAATTTTATGAAGAGTGCTGCGGGACAACTGATTTAGGCAGGGGTACAATAAAGTACATGGATTTTAGTGACCCTAATTTGAGATGCAGAACTTTCAAATCTAGAGACTGTTAGCAGAAATTAGTTCAACTTATTTTACATTTGTAGAAGATCTTTGAAAGGAACCTTGTAATAGCAACCTTTGCACTTAGAACAATCATGTCCATACAATAGAATCTTGATTACTACATTAGAATGAAAATAAAGCAAAGTCAAATATAATAATCGAGGGGTTTGGGTCAGATGGAACATGAGGATAGATTTTTCATTTCCCACCCTTTTTTCACAGACTTATTCCTCACTCCTAAATTTTTTTAAAGCTAGTATTACAATACAAATTTTTATCAACTTAAATATAATACTGGAATACACCCAAAGAAAACATACAGGACAGCTACTTTTCAATCCAATGTACTAATGTTGATGGGAGCACATTTGGCTACAGTAATTTATATGGCAGTTGAATGACTGGACTGAAAAGACTACCAAAGAATAATCCAGAAAAACATAAATGCACCTAAACAAAGTGAAGAAATGGTAATTTTACTAATTTTAAGAAAGGATTTGAAAAAAAGTTGCACAGAAGCTTAGAAGAAAGAATAGCAGGTCAATCTCTCAGCCTGTGAAAGAACTAACTAAAATTTTTCACACGTTATCTACATCTCTTTTAAATGACTGGTGCTTGGAAATAAGTCTCAATCTACATGCAATCAGAAATTAATAATAAGCTATGAAAAAAGATGGTTGGGGTGCTCACAGTGAGGCTTCATAATAAAAGAAAGAGATAGAAAAGTAAAAGATTAGAGATATAAAGGAAAGATGACAAAGTAATATCGGTAGAATATTTTATGTAGTTACTATTGTAAATTATTGAAGCCTATCTTTATGACTGTGTAAGTATCGGTAAACTATTTTTTAAGGAAGCAAACACAGGTACTTTCAGTTAGCTGTTCTCTACTTGGATGCTGAGGGAATTGACAGTGAGAATTCAGTCCTCTGATGTTGTCAAGGGAGTTTCATAATCTTGTAACTCTCCTAATTGCTAGCAAACTGGAGCATATCTGAATTCAGTCAGTCTCTGACTTAGATAAAGCAATGCTCTTCTCATTGAGTGAATGTCTGATAGTTAAAATAGTAATAAGACTGTAGCATGGTTTTTTGGTTTTCCTGTCCTTTATAAGGTTATAACTTTGAGGTTTCCCAGAATTCTAAATATGTTGCAATTTATCAAAAACATAATTTTAGTCATAAAACTATGTGATTGAAATAAAAAGAGAAAAGCAACTGACAACATATGCCATAGAATTCCAACAAAATTAATTTATAATGTGAAATGTTACATACGTGCATATATGTGCCAATGTCTATAATTCTCACATGTGACAGTATGAGATACTAGGATTTTATGTTAAAAAGACTATAAGAAACTTTTAAAATATTTTATCACAGTGAATTATTTTCCTTAGCAAATTTGTTCCATTTTAGTGAGAGGAGGTAATTTATCAGTCAAAATAGTCTGCGGTATTCTACAGTAACTTTTCATATATAAT
>VZTN01018622.1:26166-48623 GCA_013400515.1 Erpornis zantholeuca | reverse complement strand
AATAAAGCAATTTAAATAAATACATTCATTTTTTTGTCAATAAAACACTTGTGAAGTTCTTTATCTGTGATTAGGAAAATAAATTATTCTAGGATATATTGGGAATGTATAATATATAGTAGAAAAAACACATCCTACTTTTGCAGGTTCACATTAACTTTTATCTTGATAGTCAATTACACACCTTATACCTACTCATCCTAACACAAATTCACTAAACTGTATTTTATGAAAGATACATTAAAAACCCTAGACACTGAATCTACAAAAGAAAGTAAATTTAGTGGTAGAATGAGAGCTACAAATCACTTACTTTTTCACTATATTAGTTTTAATTTGTATTCTGTATAGCACTGAACCTGAAATTTTGTGTCCTCACTCACTCATCATATAACTTCACACTTCTTTACTGGGTCTACAGAAATGCTGTAATACAACCACTGAGGGAAAATAAAGTACAATGTACATCACTAGCCATCAGGAATGGAAGCCACTTAAAAGAGTTATTGTAAAATTCTGGGAGGGAAACTTTCACACTGAAACAAAAATTTTGAAAGCTTCCTTTGTAGTAATTAGGAGGAGAAAATCAGGCATTGTAAGGCTTTTATGGAAAAAGAATGTAATGAAATGAAACAGTCAAAGTCATGTACAATACAGAAAAGCATTTCAAAGGGTGAAAAGATGTGAAAAATGGAAGAGAACAAAAAATAACCATATACTATTGATATTTGGGAAATATTAGCGAAATTTTATTTCTTTAATAAAGCTTCTTTGAAATTTTCTGGGTATAAAACCAAAACACCCCAGAAAAATATAAAAAGTTATTTCAAACATTGAGTAATCTAGGATAACCATCCTCTAGTTTCTATTTGCTGTCTAGAATACGCAATGAAAATTCCTTGAGAGGAAATGTAAGGATTTCAGGTCCTTATGCTATCAAATAATTAAGTTCCAGTGCAGTAAGTAGAGTATGTGAAATTAAAGCTTCAGTGCAGTATGTAAAGGATTCCCCACAACTTAAAAAAAATAACCTCATTAAGCCACTGAATCATTCCACAAAAAGAGCAGAGTACTTTAGCAGACTCACATTTTGGTTTTGTTTCTCTTCCTCCTAGCACAGACTTCAAAGTATGCTGCTTGCTTTGCAAAAACTGTTTGAGGAACCGAATGTCATTTCTGTAATCCTACACAAATTATTTATTCAAAACCACTGCAAACAGTATTTCATTCCCTGCTAATGCAAGTAGTTCTTCCTCCAATCAGTGTGGAGAGGGACTGAAGAAAGAGACTCAGAGATCTCTATGTGTACAGACTGCAAAGTTTTCTTGCTGGATTGTACATAACATAATACACATATAAATTTTGTTCCAGAACATGTAGCACTGTGGAGCTTGGAAAACAGGCATAACCATATCTCACCCATTAATCGTATATCCTGTAATTAACCTGACATTTTTACAGCTTTTTTTCATGTAGCTAAATCATTAATACCCATTTCATAAATCAGAACCAGAAACTTCAGTGATCAGTATCATGTTTTTGGAAAAAATAAAACTAGGCAATTATTAGTCTCATTTTACATAAAACTTTTCTTGTTCCTTCATGGTAGCTTTAGATTTCTTTCCTTCAGGTGAATAAAATTTCAGTCACATTTGCACATATTAGTGCATCTGGCAGTAAGTTATGACCCTTACTCCTCTACTTTTGTGGCAAGATTGCTCCAGGGAAGAAGGGAAGTTACTATACAAGATTATTTTTTTGCAACTTAGCTCACAAATATGAATATAAGGTATTTGGTATGCAAACCCTGCATTAAATCAAGAAAATCTTCTGAATACCATTGCTCATCATGATCACCTTTTCCTAGTCTCAACACTTAAATACTGATGTTCAATTCTGTCACCCATCTGCTCAATAGTTTGAATCTTTTTTTTCCTAGAAGTTGCACAGGCCATGCATCAACACATACATTGTCAGTTAACAAAGAGGAAGAATTTACGTTGCCAAGAACTAAACAAAATAAAGTCACGGCCTGTTTCTGTTTTCAGGTTCCCCATCACTGCAGTAGACACATATAAATAGTGGGAAAAAAGTATCAAAAATTCTCTTTTATATGCTCTCTGCAAAGACACTGGCACAGCTGGGTGATACAGATAAATCCATCTAATGACTAAGAGTTTCTAGAAGCAAAAGCAGATCCCTTGTCTCTTGCCCAGCACTCTTTCATCCCTTGCTTGCATGGATACTGTCATTTGATAGTGAAGATGGTAAGCCAGGAATTTTGACCAGCAGAAAAATTTCCCTTTTTTTTTGTAGGGTTAACTCTCTACCCAGTTTATCTCCTACAACTCGGTGCAGAGAACTAGTAAGAAGCAATTTCAGACATAGGGAGGAGGAAGGAGCTGGCAGCCACAGATACATGATTAACTCCCTTTGCAGAAACCAGCTCCTGTGTCCACTTCTGAGAACTGCAGCTCTGTACTCTTGCATGAAATAAATGTATCTTATTTTATTCTGTTTCAGGTCATTTTTCTGAGGTCACAGAGACTATTTAAAATCTGCAAAGCTTTGTTTGTTTGTGTCTCTGTTATAGTTGAAAAGAGAAGCACCAACAATAAATAGAAGAATGGAAATTACACTTAGCCGTGAGTCTGAATCCTTATTGCATCTAATATTTTATATACTTTAGCCTTTTTGTCATCTTGGGTATCATCAGGAAGATGTCCCATATGGAATGCAGTAACCCAGTCTTTCAAATTAGAGTACATATGCATTTTTTATTCATGTAAAACATATCCACATTAATGATTATAACTGAATGACTCTTTTAAATAATCACCTGTAAGTAAAAACAGACAGTATTTCAGGACATTGTCAACTTGCTTCATCCATTTCCCTTAGTGATTAGTCACTATTCCATACCACAATACTCAAACAAATGTGTGATTGGGTGTTATTGACAAAATAAGTAAAATTGGTGTTTATAACCCAACATTTTTCCAGAATGGGCTCTAGATCACTGCCCGACCCTTAAATGGCCAGGAAAAAAGAGGGTTTTCTTGTTCACGTAGTTTATTTGCTTTGTTCACACTGATTGACAAGGAAAACAAATGTAGGTTATTTTTCTGCTACACTTCAGCGATTTTAGTATGTCATATCAGTCTCAGTGTGTCACTGTAGACAGGAAGGATACAAACGAACTTGCAAAATCTCCCTCACATACACAAAACACACACTCCCACACAATACTGTCGCATTTTTCAATAGTTTAATAAGCGTTAGTAGCTGCCACTTCTAAGCAATCAAAATCTTATACAACCCCAGCCAAGTCAGGATTTCCATCTAAACTTTCTCTTCAAATGTCAAAGATAGACAAAAACGAACACACTATCCAACTCCTTCATTCAATTAATTTTAACATTTTTCAGTATTTTCTGTAATATCTGTGTAATGGCTGTTAGGGAAAAACTTGAATGTAGTTTATTTCAACTCTACCAGCAATGGCTCTGCTATTACTGCAGTTCTGTGATCTAAGGACACAAGCACTGTGAAGCTCTTTGTTAAGGATAAAATCTTTGATTTGACTAGTCATTAGTGCAGTTGGGAAAAAAAGCAGCCAAGATTTTGGGAACACAAGATTCAGTTTGCTTTTGTGAATACAAAACAAAGCCCACCTGTATTTCAGCTCCATAGGCCAGAGGGAGAACTGGCAGCACGGATATCAGGAGAAGATGCCTAATTTCCAAAGCAGCACTGGTAGACATACATCAACAGCAACCTTAGTGAACACTACCTTTAAAGATCAAATTCAAACTACTTTGAACTCGATGTTTTTTTGTTTGGTAGGTAGTTTTTGGATCAGAATGTCAATAACAGAGTAATTTTTTTTTCAATAGAGGTGACATCTGGATTTGCAACTGAGATATTTATTCTGATGTCTGAATATGCAACATCTCTTACAGTGATTGAGCAAATGATGATATATATAGTCTAGACGTGAGACTGAAAAGTATGATGAATTAAGACTATTAAATAAAATAAAAACAAAGAGAATTGTATCCACAAGATTATTTTATTTTGTACCTTTTTTTAAATTGGTTTGAAAAACTTACGAGATTTTTTAAATTGCAGGAATTATCAAAAACAAAGCTTTTTTTATTTTTTAAAAACTTACTTAGTGTTTTTGTTTGTTGGTTTTTTCTCTTGTTTGGCCAGTGAACTGAAAAATCAATTACAGACACAGCAGTAATTCCTGTGTCCTCAGTGGTGACAATGAGGCATGACACAGTTGTGGTGCAGCTCACAAAAGGCACTCATGTTGCTTTATTTCCAGATGACACATGGGGTTGTACTATAGGATCAGCAGGAAAAAAATGCTAATTTTGTGCTATTCTATTCTACACCATCACAGAGTCGTAGAATGGGTAAGGTTGGAAGGGACCACAGTGGGGCTCCGTCCTTTTGACAACCTCCCTTCAGACACTTATGCACACTGGATATATACAAGCTGTCATGAGCCACCGGTGTTTCCTTGTAGCCAAGAAGGCCAGTGATATCCTGGGGTGCATTGCCAGGTTGAGGGAGGTGATCCTGCCCCTCTACTGCACCCCAGTGAGGCACACCTGGAGTGCTGTGTCCAATTCTGGGCTCTTCAGTACAAGAGAGACACGGAGTGGGTCATGCACAGATGATTAAGGGACTGGAGCATCTGTCTTACAAGGAAAAGCTGAAGGAGTTGGGCCTGTTCAGCCTTGAGAAGAGGAGACTGAGAGGCAACCCTCATCAATATATGTATTATATATTCCCATACAATTATTTCTGAAAACCCTACAAACACACCATATTGACAGGTCCTATTTACTGCAGCCACATTTCCATACCTTGTAGCTCAGCTAGTTATTAAAAGTCACTTGATCACTTTGGGCACTGAAAACTTCAGACAGACTATGCTCTACTTACACCAGTGGAGAATCAATTTAGGTTAAAAGTACAGCATTGTTTTCCATTTCTCTTTTACTTTGATTTCTCCTGCATCTTGGTTCTCAGCAGAATTGCTAAAAAAAACCTTAGCTGATTGTTTGTAATACTTTTACAGCACCACTTGTAGGCAACACACACAGAATATACTGCTAACTGCAGCTCCTCCCAGGCTTCTTGGATTTAACATGATGTTTTCTCTCCGAAGAGATAATTTTAAAATAACAGGAGTAATTACTGATAACTGTTTATTCTCCAGATGCTAGCCCAGCTCCTCTACCCCTCAATTAACCCAGTTAGTCCACTTGGGTGCAGGATGATGAGAAGAGTTCACATGACAACACTACGCACACAGCATCTTTGGTAGCCTTTGAAACCTGAACTAATGAATGGTTTGCCACAGCCCCATTGCCAAGAATAATCTTCTGCACAGTGCCAAAGAAAAATCTCATCCATCAGTTTGTCTGCCAGCCATCATTTACAGCCATCTGCATGGGAAGCTATTTTCCCTTTTCAAAAAAAAATCAAGGAAAACTGCAATATAAGCATTCCCCTGAGAAGAGCTCACAAATGAACCTGTGAGATCTAGCCTCAGATATTCTCCTAGCAAAACCTTTGCACTGAAATAGACTAAGGGATGAATTACATCCACTAAAAGAGGAAAAGACTTACTGGAACAAAGTAGCAAGCTGGCATAGTCCCAGCTGTTCTCACAAACAAAAACTACAGATGGAGAACTTCATGTAGGATGGCTTTGACCTGGAGAGCCCGCAGTCATCTTACTGAGGCTAATAGTATTCAATCAGTCCTCTGGCAGGAGTGAGCCACTTTCACTCAAACAGGCTCACCTTCCTTCTCATGGCAATGGCTACAAATTATTACTTCATACCAAACTTTTACCAAACAGGAACTTAAAACACAACTAGTTTTCAGGTAGCCTGAAGGATAATTTCCTCTTCTCCATATGACCCCACTGAGCCTAAAGTATTGCCCTCCCTAGGTCCGACTTTTTAATTTTGATATCAAGTAATCTCTAGGTTCACTAAACAACAGAGCATTCAGAGACAGGATCACAAGCAATCATTTTGGGGGTTTACATCTCTGTATATGTCCACTCACTGTGGTGCCTTAGGTTTTAACTTTTATATTTTTTCAAATCCTCTACTGCCTAGTGTAACTCTGAAGTTCCCTGTAGCTTGTTAGATATGGCTTTCCTATGCTAAGATAGACATAACAAAGCCTCTCTAGTTTGCTCTTCAAGGACACTCAGACTGTCCTAGGCCCAAAAAGTGTAAACCATCATCTTGCAGAGGGGGGCAAGCTTGGGGAAATTACATGATTAGCTAAATCTTTAATTGGTCAATTTATACTGATATGCAAATGGACCAAACCTATAAAAATTTGAAGAACTCATGACCTGTCGGCCATCTCGGGATCCACTGGGGCAGGAGCCTCCAGACCCCCAGGGTGTGACTTTTGAAGGCCTTTCAAATAAATACCTCCTTTATTCCCTTATTCCTGTCTAGTCTCTGTTTCTAGGTAGCCACTTCAGGCATCAACTGGAGGAGGAGGAGACGAAGCTTCTGCAGGTTATCCCAGTCTTCACCACAATCTGGGCTCCCTGACTGCAGCCTGCCTGCCAGGTCTTTCCCCAACTCCCACTGCAGGTGCCCAGAGAAAAGCTGCTCCACCACGACCACCTCGTTTCCCAGGCAGTGGACTGGATGAGAGGATGGTAACAGCAGCAAAGGCTGCATGTTTCCTATGGGACAGAAATGGAGACACTTTGCTTTTTGTAGATGAGACGCTTCCCATATTTCTTCTCCAGCATCTGTGGGCTGACACAATCCATGAGAAAGTTTGTGTAGAACTGGTGGAAAAACACTCAGGGCGAGGTGCAGTTTATAAATACTACAAGTCAAAAGTCCCAGTATCTCTGAGGTTGTTATCAAACATGTTAAGCAAACGATATATTAAAGTGTGCAGACATTTTGCAAATTACCAGGCTGATGCTTGAGATTGCTAATTATACGATTTCACAGAGAAAAAAGACTAATCCAGCTTTCAGGCACTCAAAAGAACATTTGGCACAAAGACTTTTTATTCTCTCATACTCTCTCTGTGGGCCTTCTGCCAAACACCTCGACTCAGCAAGAAGCAGTAGCACATGTCTCAGTGCAGCCTTCAGCCTTTGGCAGAATACAAAACCCCCACATTTTTTCCTCAGTCTCAGAGTGTCAGAAGCCTGTAGTTTACACAGTTATGGGGAATATATTTCCTGTTTCCCTAGATGAATCTCATTATTGATTTTCTTTTCTTCCTAGCTGACCCAAATGGTCTCGGGGAACACTGAATAAATGACAAATTAATGTGTCCTCAGGGACACATCAGAAAAAAAAAAAAAATAAAAATAAAAAAGAAAAGAAAGGGTGTTTCTACCTCCCTGTATTTGCATGACCCTCTGGCACAACACCTTTACCCTACGTAGTGCTTTAAGAAAAATACTTTGTATGGAAGTCTCTATGGAATAGGATTAGTGCAAGAAGGTGGAGAGGTATATTCAGCAGCGCTTTTGAACTGCCTGCTTGCAGCCTTCTCATCCTTATTAAAAAGTATCTCAAGCACTTAGAGGTGCATCTGTGGAGACAGCAGCTGAAGCCCCGGGAAGGGGGACTGTGATTTCCCTAAAGAAAGGTGCAGCTGTGTCCCTGTGTTATATTTCCATTGCAACACACATTTAACTGCTTATGCGTGATCTTGCTTCTGTAATTAAGATATTTATTTTTTAAGGTCCAGAAACTAATTTCACAGAATCTTAGAATGGCCTGGGTTGGAAGGGACCTTAAAGGTCAAGTTCCAACCTCTCTGCTGTGGACAGGGACACCTTCCACTAGACCAGGTTACTCAGAGCCCCATCCAACCCGGCCTTTAACACTTACAGGGATGGGGCATCCATAGCTTCTCTGGGCAACTTGTTCCAGTGCCCATCTTCACAGTAAAGAATATTTCTCCAATATCTAATCTGAATCTACTCTCTTTCAGTTTGAAGCTATTCCCCCTTGTCACTACATCCTCTTGTAAAAAGGCCCTCTCCACTTTTCTGTAAGTAAAAGACCTCATTTACAAGATGGACAATTCATATTTAAGCACCCAGATATCAACAGGAATTCCATTATCAAAATATTCATGTTTTATTTCACTTTTCTTTTTAAAAAATTATGCTTAGTACCCCTTATTCAGCCTATGCTAAGATTTTTCAAGCTTTGAAAAACAGTTCCCCAAATTTATGTTGAAAATCTAACAAATCCCAACAAATAAAGAAGACTAAAGAGAAAGCCATGACTTCCAAACTAAGCAGCACATTTTTTTTTTCCTAGAGATGAACATCACTTGTTTAATACCTATATTGAAGAATTATTAAGCTGATGAAACCTGTTATAACAGAAGCAGTCTGGGATTTTAGTGATGACCTGATAGAAACCAGTCAGTGAAGTCACGGTAAGGTTCTGAAAATTCTGCCAATGTCAAGATTTCCATTGTGCAAAATCTTTCCAAAGATAATAATCAGAATACTGAGTTACTCACTATGCCTTTTCTATAAAGACATTTATGTACAGCTGTGCACTCACTCAGGAAGGACTAGGTTTTTTAAATGAAAATATACCATAAGATACTGAAAATACCTTTTAACATTTATTTGTGTGTATATATGCATCACATAAATGTGATGACATTTAATATAACATGTATAAAATTAATTTCATTTTTGGAATTCCACCTTTTAAAAGCTCTGCAAGATTTTTGCTAGCTTGCTTGCCTTAATCATTGTCTGGTTGGCTCATTTTATTTTATACATAGAGTTTTAGATGGTATGTTAATATTTTTTGGTTTGGGATTTGTTTTGGTTTTGTTTTTCTTCATCCTTATCTATTTTCATGACTGCATAGAGGGCACTAATTTAAAGTTTCTTTTATTCTCTAATGTATTTTTATAACACATTGCATTCCATTTCACAGCTCTGTAATACATTTTTACTTAATCTGTCAGTTAAAGCAATTTATCAAATATTTGAAATATTCCTCACACAAACCATACGCACATTTATACACACTCACCTTCCTGAAAACTATGTAACTGGTTTTTTTTTTCCTTTTTCTTTTTTACAGCCCTGCCTTCTTGGACTTCCCCATGGTCCATCAGACTCCTCCACATGCGTTAGGAGAAATTCCATAGGATGTCCCAGCAACAGTTCACTGCCTAAAAGAAAGATCTTAATTTTAAGTTTCAGCTTGCTTCTTTAGAGCCCCAGGCAAGCTCTTTGAAGTGCAGAGTCAGGAGGGAAACTTAACTCAGGCCTTTAGGAAAAAGTGCTAACAAGGCACATGCCTAGTACTGCGAAATGCCTTCTTTTGGAGTGATCTCCCCTGCTACAACCTTCCCTCTACATTATTGATTCCACATAAATAGCAAGTCTCTGAGCCGTGGGTATGATGAATCAATAAGGATCTAGACAGAGTCTATGAATTGAAACTGGATGGCCTGGGAAGAGGCTGGCTATTCTTCAAGACAGAGGAAAAGAAAGCACATTCCAACAAGCCAAGTAAAAGAGGAGAAACTGCCAGGAGAGCCATTCAGAGCAGTGTAATGAAGAATATTTTTGCCCAAGCATTCCCAATAGATAATACGTTCAGATATATCTTCTTGCTGAAAAGGTACCTTTTAAGATGCTCCTAGCAGACTCCCTGGCATTTGTTTCTGAAGGAAGTCTGTTTAACAGAAGCTGTTGATAGGAAAAATACAGACCACCCTCATAGCTACCCAAAGTCAGAAGCTGAAGAAATACCACAGTCCCCAGAACTTCAGAAGCATGCTTTTTAACAACTGTCAGGTAACAAAAGCAGCTGAAGTGCTTCACACCTTCAAAAAAACCTATTCAAAACAACAATATGGACAAAAAACCCCTAATTATTCAAGGACGTTTTCAGACAATGAAGACTTGGCTTCATGTTGGCCACCTTAACTCGGTATCTTTATGGGAAGCTCATACATTGCACACAGGGACGTAAGAGGCCACACCAGGCCAGGTCAGGATCCTTTTTCCTTACTGCCTATCCACAAAATAGGATGTGCCTTGTGGAGCTAGACCACTGCTGGGACACAAGTACAATGCATAGCCAAGCTTGCTGGGCAGCTCTTGGGCATGATTTTTCCAGGACTGTAGAAAGCACACCTGGAGCAAAATAAAAGCAAATTATTAGTAAACTAATTTTCTATTACCCCAGGGAAATCAAGCCTCCTGCATTAAGTATGACACCCACAGACCAGCCAAGGAACTGTGCCTCCTGGCATGGAGCAGAGGGAAGCCTATGGTGCTGTGCTGTTGCTGCTGAAAAGGCTAGTGAAGGGGCTGCTACTCAAGGCAAGCTTCCAAACAGGTCCAGCTCCCACAGCTCCTTCTCTGCCATGTTACCCAACACCCAGATCCAACATTCTCCAAAAAAAGCCAGAGAAATGCTTCTGCAGGTGCCAGGAATGAGGTACTGTCCATGTTATTTCAGTGCCAGAGACTGGTCATGTCAAAGGGAGAGTCCAAAGAGGTATCCACAGCTCTCACATCTTTCCCACCATTGTGAAAGGGCAGAGGGAGAAAAGGAGAGTGATTGGCTCTCAGGGAGATAAGAAATCTTAAAAAAACCCAAAATTTAATGCCTGAATTTTAATGCAACAGTTGCCAATAGGATCTTGCAAGGAAGAGAAATTACTTACTGCACATAAAATTATAGCATCCAGTACTGGCTGCACAGATTTTTATGACTGCATGTTCTTTCATCTTTTTGCTACTTTAGTGTAGGATTTTCCTCACAGAGGTCAACATTAGAACCTCAAAAACTCAGACCTCACTGCACTGAAGAGTGGTTTTCAGTTAAACAACTGAGAGATTGGGAAGCAGTTGTTATCTGTGGGCTATTTTGACTCTTTCAGAGTCCCAAGTGCAAAGCTGAATGCCATGTACAATACATTGTAGTGCAGTGTATTTGTCTGCAGTGTCTAACGATGTGTCAAAAATGACAGCAGACTATTTATAAATATCCATAGGGCTGTGCCTCTTTCCAAGGTTAGATGAAATTGTAATGGGGATAAACTGACTACCCACAATTCCTTACAAGTATCTACACTGCCTCACAAGAAATATTTTTACTGATTTAGTTCTAAAATGCACACCAGAAAAAAATACATGAGTGTTAAATAACTGTCCAGGTCCACGGCACTGATATGCTGTGAAGGGAGCCAAGTGTAATCTTCTTTAGCCTGTGGAAGACTGTCACAAAACCAGAAAAAAGAACTGCCTTCCCCTTCAATTCACCACCTTAAAGCTGACCAACAAGGGGATACTCCAGAGGATTTGAAAAAATGCCATTCCTGAGACACCTTGCCTGATCACATACACAAATCTAGTGGGAGTTTTATCTTTACAGGGCTCACAAGTCAGGGAAATCTTCAGAATAATCCTAGCACATATCCTTCAGGTGCAGCTGTAGTTAGCAGATCATTGTAAAACAAACTAAAAAGATGAGGAAATCAGAAACTAAAGATGCAGCAGAATGAGCCAGCATTTCCCAACTTCAGTGGGACAGCCTTGCATTAACACCTAATTCTTTACATGGAAGTGGTGCCTTGTCTAGGAATTCTATGTTGACTAGATACATATAACTTCTAAGGAACTAGACCCACAATAAGAAAGTAAACATGGGTACTGTGGATCTCCTTTTATTTCACACACAATCACTCTGTATTTGTGGTTTGTGACTGCTCTCCACTTGGATTTTTACTTTAATGAACATGCTGCATAACACAGATGTTTTCTGATTATTTTTGGTCCTCTGCCTCATCTCTCCAAGGGAGTCACATGATCATCCACCTTTCCTTTCTCATATAGATGTTTCTAGAGTCTAGCAACACATGTATTACTATTACATTAATACTTTGTCATCTGATAGAAAAGAAACCAAATTTCAGCAGTTCATGCATAGTTCAGAACACCAAAAGAAGTGCACAGCAGTGTCCAAACCTGCAAACTGGAAAGACTTGATGGAGTTTTGTCCCTGATTATTTTTTCTCAAGTAATATACATACACATACCTACATACAAACATATGCAATCAAGGACATAGAAGGAGGTGTCTCTAGGTAGAAGCATCCAGTGTTCTGACACAGCATTGCATCTTGACATTTTTATTCACTTTCTGAATCTTCAGATCATAATTTACTCTATTATTGTTACAAAAATTAGAGTGGGGTTTCAACTGTTCTCTACAAAACCAAAGACATGTCACCATACACTGGATGTCTACAGTGCCCAATCTAAGCTGGACATCCCTGTATGATCAGTGCAGCTAGAGAAAGCACCTCCAGAAGGTATTACCCAAATTTTAAGTGTGCAAGATTAGATCCCTCCTTAAAGGAAAGAGCTACATCAGGAGAGATTTTACTTGATCCCTGGTTAGTAATTTCATCTGTGACACTGCCCTCACTGGAATCTAACATTGCTACAATACTGAAACACAGGCCTAAAAGAGGTTAGTGCTCTGCTTAATGCCCTAAGAATGGTAATACATATGTATAACTAAACCAAGCTAAAATACATCCACTGATTTATCCTCCTCTGTAAAGCTGAATTTTAAGATCTAAAACATTTGCCAAGACCCAGCAGAGGAGTCACTTGCAGGTCCAAATACAACACTTAAGTCAGAGGAAGAAACACACTCCCCTGGCTTTTATTTCAGGAGCTTTTAAAACTTTACTAGTTGTGGTAGTAGCATATCAAGATTGGTTTTCAAAGTTCTCTTTAAATAGTGAACTTTCTCCTTCAAAGGGATTAAAAAAAAAAAAGAGAAACTTAGAAGACTCAGACATCTTGGATTTAAAATACATCACTGATTTATTTCTTCACTGAATTAATAAAGGGATACAAAAATAGTCTGGAGCCTTTAAATACCACTCTATATCTTTAAAGTAACATTTCCAAATATTTTTCCAGGCTGCCTGTAAGAAAGAAATCTCATTTTTCTCATCTATCTCCTCTTTAATTATTCATATTTGCTATGTGCAAACCTAGGAGAGTTTTCCATAAAATAAACAAAGTAAAAAAAAAAATGCCAAAAATCCATAAAAACTTCATTTAAAACTATTGAAATTGTTACCCCCTAATGATTACTTTTATGAAAAACAGAGTGATATTTTATAGTTTAACACCCCTCTCCTACAATGAGTCTATTAGGATAAGCCATAATTTAGCATTTTCCTACATTTTTAGTGTGGGTCATAATGCTGCTAAGTGTAGACTGTTGTATTCCTAGCATCCAGCAGAAGAGCAAATTGGTTTATAATCACTCCTACAGATCTGTTCTAAAGATAGATTTTTAGGAGAGCTTTTCTTGCAGCCAAAAATAGTCTGATTAGTGGGACCTTTTACTTTTTTTCTTTTCCCCATCCACCATTATTTAGTGTGACAGTTTAAAATGGGAGCTCTTCACAGGATTTATTGTATATCTAGGTTAAAAATGTTAATTATGCTAATTCATATTTGAAAACAGAAACAAGAACTAGACTTGAGAAATATAATTCCTTCACCAAAATCATTAATTTTTAAAAAATACTTTCAGTACTTACTGTCAATAATGTCCAACAGACTAGCATTGTTCGTTTCAGAAAGACGAAAAAATAATGAGGCTAAAATATTGCCTGTGATGAAACAAACCACATGTACTGCAAAAATAATAGCATGATTTCCATATGCCATTCAGAGTATTTTAATTTAGTTTTGCTCTCATTTTCAGGAAAAAAACCCAAACACTTAAGTCCTAAAGGTGTTTAAAATTTAAAAAAAATTGTTTATATCCTATCAGTGGAGGTCTTAGTCCAAACTAATTAAAATATTTTTGCGCTTTGCTATTTCCAAAAATAGTTTACTGATTCGGAACATTTTTGGATACTTCTGTAAATAAGAAACAGCTGAGTATGGCATTTTTATAGGCAACAATATGCAGTGCTCCTTATAGTTTGTTTTTTGAGTTTTTTTGAAGGAAAACTTAAAATTACATCAATGTAAAAATTCTTTCTTTTTCTCTAGCACTTAGAGAAAAGTACTGCACACTTTACTGCACACTTGTGAAACACAATATACATACCCCCTCTCTGGTGGCTATGCTCTTTTCTTCAGTCATGTTCCTCTTTACAAGCTCTTCTTCAGAGTAAACCCAGGAAAACCTAACAGTGATGTTGTGACAGAAGGGTGGAAAATGTGTTCTGTCCTTAAATCTCTTTGCAGAAAATGCATCTTGCAACTTGCAGGGCAAAAACTGAAAAGTCAAGAAAGTCCTAAGACTTGTGAGGCCTCTGTAATGGGGTTCCTCCTAACTCCCCACTTTTTAGCTGTTTGTACCTGATCCCATCTTCTTCCCTGAGATTAGACAGAGGGCCTGAGTGCACTTCATTCCTGCCATCCCTCAGGAGACATTTCCAGGACTGGTGAACTTCTAAACTATACTATGAACAGGAGTAGGCTAAGGAGGATGAAAGGTCAATTCTTTTCCTCTGAAAAGGATGCCCTTTGTCTTCTGCAACACAGCTTTCTATCATGCTATGTGTTGCTACAGCGAAGGATAAAATATGGACCATTTACTTTCCATAATTGAGATTTTCTGGATTTTCACAGGTTTATGAAACATAAACATAGACATAGGAAACAGTATTTTAACTCTCCTAAGACAATTTTTAACCAAAACTAGCAGGAAAAAAGAGATTTACATAGCCTTCATATGCACAGTGTGCAGCAGTGTAACGAGATGGCACAAAATTACTCTTCCTCCTTCCTTATTTAAACTTTTATCTTCTTTCAGATGTAGTCATATTTGCTCTTAATATCTCTGGCAGATGTTCTGGGGTGAACGAGGCAATTAAGAATCCAAAATTCCCATTTCTTCCAGATGCTTCTTTTCTCAATATTCACTCGCTGGAAATATATTTACTTTCCACTCTGCGGTGTGTAGCAGTCAGCACACCTTCTGGGTTCCATTTCAAAAAATTTCCACGGTTAATCCAGCACATGCCAATGCATCTTAGATGAAAGTTTAGCACCAGTAATATTTTTTTTTCTATTAGTATCATGTTTACATAATAGACCAAAATTGAGTAAAGCTTTAAATAAGAATTTTACTTAAATATGTCTTCATTTTGTTTTTCATAGCTACAATACTTTCTGCTATCTGTCCGATTTTTAAAACTTAACTTTGGTTTTCCCCAGTCTTTCAGCTCACTGAAGGAATATAGTGATAGTTTTGGTCTTTTCTATGGTTAGTTCTATTCACTGAGATTGAACTACAGGCTGAAGTGGTTCATCCTTGCTCCTCACTCATCAGACACATACTTAGCCTTGGGCTCAAAACATGGATCCAGAACAATTCTGACCTTCTCAGTAATTCAGATACCTCTACTCTCATACATTGCTCTGGAGCACAGACTCAGCTGAAGCAATTCTAATAACTCGCACCTAAAAATACAATGGCACAATGCACCCAAGATATGTGTTGGCCTTAACAGAATACTTTTATTGTGCATATCCTTTCTGCAGCTCTGCATTCACCCAAAATAACCCACACATTCAGCTTTATACTTCAGTCATTCAAGGGCACTTCATATTGAAGCCAGACGTATTTTGCAAAAAGAATTCCAAGCCTACTGCATTTACTTGAGAACAATTTGAGTACAAGAGTTAGACAAATCTATGGGGAAAAAAGAACAAGACAGACTTGGCAGCTCCTGCCTCAGCCTCCTCATCATTACAGACAGAATTCTTGCTCAGCCTGGTAAAAGAGAGTTGCACAAGGCAGACTGCTCTTTTATGATTTTCCTGCTTTCTGTCATCTGAACCCCCAAGCCAGCCTCCATCCTCCAGTAAGTACACCATGGCTTTGCTCCCATTTAAGATGGGAGGTGATTTTTCTTGCCCACAGTTAAATGATACTTTCACACTCCCAAAGGAAAGGTCAAAATTTCACTGCTATTTCTTTGCAAATTTAAGAGTTCTTCCATACTTTTTCTGCATGCACAAAAATTTCTTAAGGGCTGGTTCCAAGAAGATGGGGCCAGACTGTGTTTAGTGGTGCCCAGTGACAAGATCAGAGGCACCAAACAGAAACTGAATCAGGAATTCAATCTGAATATAATGAAAAACTGCTTTCTTGTGAGGATGAGTGAGAGACTGAAATGTTATGGTTAATGGCTTAAGATTTGTTATGATGAATTTTTTGCCCAATATGGCAAAACTGTACAAAGAAGCTTTGACCACTGAAGCCCACTCCTCCTTCAATATGCCTCCTGATTGGAGCCCTGGACTGAGTTAAGCTGCTGAAGGGAACTTGAGACAAGATAAAGGTGACATTATGTTCAGTAATTTCAGGTCTAGGGAGAAGTAAATAAGGGTGAGGGAGAAGAATGTATGCACAAGAAAACCAAACCCAGGAGCTATCCTGAAAGCCATCTCTGGCTGCGTTCAGGGTGGGGGAGGCCATAGCTCACTGACCCAACTGCTCAGGGCAGCTTTGCACACACTCCACCCCAGTCAGGGAGAGGAGGAGAGTTTTGGGTGGAGTAACCTGTGGTCAGAGGGAGTGAACACCCATTCCTTACACAAACTGTCCCAGCTGTAAAACCTCCCGACCCTGGGGACATATCCATGGGACATTCACGTGAGGGGCAGCTGAGGTGGTGTCATCCATCAAAGTCTCCCAAAGCTCCTCCCAGACTCATTCCTGAAGACTTGCACCAGGGGACTGCACATGATCCAAGTGTCACAGCAGATCCAGAGTCTGTTGCAAGAGACAATGTCAAACTTGTCTCCCCCAGGGGAGGTACCTGGACATTCCCACCTTGGCTGAACGTACATTAACCCACTGAACTCTGTTTTATAGGACCCTCACCACCAAGAAGACAGACCAGAAGAAGAGAATGAACAGGACACCATCAGGTTTCATGGAGTGGTGACATTTTCTATTTAATCTGTCCCTCTTCACTATTTTTTCTCTCCCCCCCGCCACCATGACCTTTTTCTATTTGTTTCTATCTCTCTGTCTCTATCTCATATTTACTGTTAAATAAAATCCATATTATTGACTTCAGCATATGGTCTCATTTGCACCTTAATTCAGGCAGAAGCACCTCTCTAAAAACTTTAATTAAATCATATCACAACCGGGTAACAGAGCACTGGAACAGGCTGTCCAGAGAGGTTGTGGAGCCTCCTTCTCGGGAGATATTCAAGACCTGCCCAGACACAGTCCTGTGTAACCTACTCCAGGTGAACCTAGATGATCTCCAGAGGTCCCTTCCCACCCCAACAATTCTCTAATTCTGTGCATTTTAGCTCAACGAGGAGAAATGGAACAAATGTAAAATCCAGGTTTAACAACTAAGCCTTTTTTAACACAACAGAATGACATTTGCAGGCTTTTGCAGAATGATATACAGATATAAATAAATCAGTCACAGACCATATTTCACTGGCTTCTGAACTGCAACATGAGATTCTATTTGAAAATTAGAAATAAAATAAGACCTTTAGAATTTTATTCAGACATTATGACCTTGATACAGAAAAAGAGCTTTTAGGCAGATAAAAGAACAATATCCAAACTGAATCCTCCTGCTAAGAGACTTTCCAGAAGTTCCAGAAGCTAACCAATAGGTTGTAAATTATTTGCTACATGAATTCAGGGAAGTATTCACACTTAAAGCTTGAGTTCTCACTTTTTGAAAGGACTGAACTATGAAGGGTGTTTCAGAGAACCTAGAAGAGATGCCTAAAACTAGATGTAGAAAATTCCCTGAGTTTTCAGTTAGTTTTGAAAAGCACCACTATTTTGTGAAACTCCCATAAATAAATTATAAGCACTTAAAAACCACTAAAATGGTTCATGTAAGCTATTTCATCAGTGATGACCTTGCATTTCCCTCTTTCATCCAAGACTCTCATAACCTCTTCACACATATGCAGACATATATACATTGTCTTCTAAAATGATTACAAATTTTACAAATCTGCATTGAGTCTTTTATGGCTGGACCCACTATCTCAAAGGCCTTTTCCCACCTAAATAATTCTATCATTCTATGATTCTAAATCCCTACTGCAGAGGAAGACTGCCTCAGTGAGCATTAAAACGGTAAACTCCCTCAGTCCCCCAGCAAACAGAACTAAATTGTTTGTTCAGAAGGAAATTTTATGGACTGCAAATCAAAACAAAGAAAATATTTTTCTATGGACATTTCCCAGAACAGCTTCTGAATGTTTCCTTGGCACCTGTATGACTAAAGAACAGCTGTTCTAAAATATGACATTGTACAAGCAATCACTTAACACTGTCCTTCAGTAAATTCAGTGAAGAGTGTCAAGAGAGAAGGGCACAGTCTTTATGCATCGTCAGCCGAAAATTAATACAGATGTAAGTCATATTAATGTATGCCCAGAATGTTATAGAAATAATCTCTACACAGGATGTGCTTCTTCAAACCAAACAATCTGAGTATGAGAAATCCTTTGCATTGGATTATGGGGTATGCAGTAGATACCAGCACACATATGGGACAGTCACTGCTGATGGTATGAAATGTGTGTTGCCAAGTCTAAGGAACAGCACAGAACAACTTAATACTGGCACTAGAATATATGTTCTCCATATATGAAACCAGATCTTGACTTTGAAGACAGAATTGGTCCTAATCCTGCCATTACAGTAATTTTACACATTTGGATAGAATGTTTTTTGTGGTAAGGGACCTTAAAGATCATCTAGTTCCACACAGACACCTAAGGATCAGACCATAATTATAACATGATATTGACTCATTATATTTGATCTATAAATATGATATGATTTTAAAATATTGAATTTGGAAAAAATATAATGTAAAGGAAACTGTAAACTATTCAGATTTTCTTTTCAATTATATTCTTGTTTGATAGTCCCAGACGCATTCCACCAAGGAAAAAAGACAGGAAACAATGAAGTTGTCATACTGGTGGAGAAAAATCTGCTTTGTTTCCGTGCCACGGAAAGCTGACCTTAGGGTCTTGGACATAAACTTGTCATGACCGTCCAATAAATCTCAAGATAATCCAACCATTGGCTCCAAAGCCAAATGGTTGGATTATCCAAACACAGCCTGTTCTACATTTCATGTCAAATTGCAAGGCTAGAAACTTCAACCATAAGGTACATGCAGATCTTTCCTGCACATAAGGATTCGCACTCTGAGAGTAACTCAGTAGACTCTTGTTACCAGCATTAAGTATTTATATAGAGACAGAAAATGACATCTCCTCAAAAGGCTTTTTTGTGTAAACTTATCTGATATTTACCTTTAAAACTTTGTAACAATTTTCCCATTTACAACTCCTATATTACATGTCTGTACTGGAAGGATCCTCCCTAAAAAATGTGTTGCCAGTATTCTGAGTCAGTAAAAATGTTTACAGAAAGGGGGAAGGTTCTAGGGAGTGGGCACGGGCAACTGCAGCAATGACATTGGCTTGCTGTGGCACGGCATCCTGCTCTATGATGTATAATAGGAGTCTCCAGGTCACTAAACAGTCCTTCTCTTCCATCCTGATCACAGCTTCATGTAACATCCACTGTTTTCCTGTTTGACTCCAAGGAAAATTTTATTTAAGATATTCTATATGACACTATATACATTTAGGCAAATTAAAAATTCAGAATATAACTGCAAGCCCAGAAAATAATATTTTAAATATGGAAATGATAACAAAAACATGTATTACTATTTGCTACATTATTTGAGCACTTAAAAAGTTAACGAAAAATGGAAAATTCTGATCAACAGATCCAAGAGAGTGTACTGCGTAACAATTTACTTTGACTATTTTTATTATTTTAGTAAAAAACTGTGGCATGCAAATGTAATCACACTGTTTTCCCAGGCATAAGGATAAAGGAATCTAGCAGAATGCATTGCTCAGTACACATAACAACTCTACTGGAGGAATTTGAAACCAAGAATCTAAAACTGGAAAAGTATGTCTGATTCCAGTATGAGGGAAATGTCAACATTTACTCATGATAGGAACAAGTAACAGAAAGATAAGCATATTATCAGTGGTTTTTTTCACTCCTAAAATCTTACAATATCTTCTAACAAAAACATATAGGAAAGCTTAATCTTCTGAAACAGAAATTGGCTAAAGAAACAGTTGATTGGTGGGACAGTTATGTAAAGGAAGATAATATTACTATAAATGAAAATATTAAAAAGTTTGGAATTTGAAACTGTAAAATCAACTATGTAATTTTTACAAGAATATACCAGTTTTTGCAAGCATCTTCTTTCCTCCACAACATAAAATCTGAATGTATTTAAGAAAATTACCCTGGGTATTCACTTGTAGAAACTTAATAAAAATTTGGCATTGGGATTACAAGACCAGGCAAAAAAAAAAAAAACAACAAACCCTGCCCTTTTCCGTTTCTTAAAAAAACCTCAAGAAGCCATACTACTTGCCAAGTATAAACAGAAATATTTTTAAGTGATCAGTATAAGGGAAAATGCATGATATATCATTGCAACCCTCCTACTTGTCTCTCTGTGGCTGCTTCAAGAACAGCCAAGATTCACAGCCAAGATGATGGTGGGAATGGGGGCAAAAATGAAGGCAGCCATTTGCTGTGATGGAGCTGGCAGCCTAGGGAAGAAATAGGCACAACTCTGCTGCTATTCAGTGATTTCTGCACCCATGTCCCAGTGAACCACCAGAACTACTTGCAACTTGCCAATTAGAGAATTTTTTTTCCTTTACACCCTGGCAGAAGGCTAAGGAATGTTATCTCCTGAATTCTAACAGATATGGTATTAACATTTTAGATTACAGTGACGGATACTGATACAAAAGTGTTTGACTGACTGTTCTATTTTATCTTTAAGCAAATGGCAATTTTTGGATTAGGTTCTGATCCTGATGACTGAAGCTTTCAAATCATGCTCAAGCTAGATAAGAACATCTAATATCTTTCTTCCCCATGCCTGCTAAACTAACTATTATCTTCCTTTGTTTCTATATTTAAACATTAATTACACTTAAAATTAAGTTAGTGAAAGCTGCACACAAAGCATTCTCATTTAAAAGAATCTATCTCTGGGCCAAACTTCCACAAGAGATAAGATGGTCCATGTTTGAGACAGCAAATATGATGAAAGAGTTTGATGAAGCAGGATTGAAAGAACAACATTACATGAGTGGATGTGTATTTTGATAGGCCCTAATCAGTTTCCAGCCTCACCTGGTAGCTCCTAAGGCATCCACACACATTCTTCTGCATGCCTGCAGCTTCCCTAATTTAAATATTAGACATTTTTCTGCAAAAAACTGGGAATATGCAGAACAGCTCTTCTGTCCTTTGACAGGCCCACACAACCAAAAGGTGCATTTTTAAAACATGCAATTTACCCACAGAGTCAGATCTCTCTCCAAATGTTACAGTAAAGGTATTTCAAAAAAGTGTGAACTGAGGAAAGAACAGTAATGCATCGGCTTACCCTCTATGTTAGAGAGCCCCCATAGTGGAACTGGGAGGCCTGCATTTGGTGCCCTCTTTAGGTCACAGTTCAAACCACATATCTCATGTCCTCAAAGAACAGCATTACCTCCAATCCAGCTCACTCGGAAGGAAAACAAGAGGGAGCACGTAGCTATTTAATGGTTACTTAGGTGGAAGGAGAGATGTCTTATATCTGGTTTCTGTCCTCTGCACTGAGGTTACCTTCTGTTTGTAAAATTGAATACAAACACCCTCTATTTCTGCATTATGAATGCTGCCTTCTACACGGTGTAAAATCCTCAACAGAAACGACAAACATAAATCCATACTAAACCACTATAGTATGGATTTATTTATAGAAATACCTTCATCACCACTCATGATGAAGGTATTTCTAGACAAAGTTTGAATACTTCAGAGATCTCCCATGTAACCACTAGGGCTATTCTCTATTCTTAGCTAGACAGAGTCTCAAAACACTAGGAATATAGTTTCTTGCTTCTCATAGTCCTACCCATTTCCAAACTCTGGGCACGTGTGGCACAGGCTACACCACAACCCTGGTGCCATAAGTGTTCCTGCCTCAGCAAGGCAGCTGAGGAAGGCAGATTCATCCAAGAAGGGTGTCCTAACCACCAGCTGCAGAGGATCCACTGATCCTTCATTCAGCTAGATTTCAGAACAGCTCCTCCTCTGCAAGGAGAAACCAAAATTCATTATCTCCTTGTGAATAGAAAGACATTCCCTCAGACTTCTTCTAATTTAGTGCAAATTCACAGACAAGTAGGAGCAGCAATTCTGCATCACATATGATAGTTTAGTTTATCTATATGATAGGCATCAGATGAACAAGGTCAGCTTCTGAGTGAG
>VZTN01018622.1:0-26079 GCA_013400515.1 Erpornis zantholeuca | reverse complement strand
GTCCAAAAATACTTGATTACTTATCTACCTAGAATGTTTTCTGGTTGCATAACAAATTTGTTCTGGCATGCAAGTATTCATCATTAGCCATATTTTTAAATAACTTTTTTTTTTCCAGGATTTAAAATTAATGTTAAACTTACTGTTTTGTATTTTGAGAAATATTAAACTAAGCTTAGATTCAAAAGCAGTCTTCATTTAATTAGAATATGAATTTGCATTATCAATTTAAAAAAACCGTAGTGTTCAAAAGACATTCACAGAATTATGAATTTTGAAAGAGTTTTTCTTTTTAGGGTAGAAATTTTGTGTCACAGTAGCCTCTTGTCTGGAAAGGAGGGCTTGTAAGGGACTATCAGTACTTTTTTTTCTCAAAAGGACCAGTCCAATGCTTGACACCTTAAAAATGGGCTGTGATACAATGGTCATAAAATCAATTCATGCTCCCTATGACAGAAATAGCAAACAGCCAGTGATGCTGAACTGATGCCTACCTGCCATTATCTGCCAGCAAACACTATATGTTTGTACAGGTTTGTTTGTTTTCCAAGGGCTAGCAATGTGTAGGAGGATCAGGATCAGTCTTCATGAGTTTTTCGGCTCATATACTTGACAACATCCTTTTGGGGATTGGTATGCCTCTCTCCTCACATGTAGCTACTGCAGCACAAATGCTTCTGTTACAGCAAGCTGGTTCTTGGGTGCATGTGCTTGGGGAAGGCACCCATCACCATGGTATCACGGTCACAGCAAAATGAAAAAAAAAGCAGAGTTACTGGGGTTCCTTTACAGAAGACAGGATAAATGGAATATTAGTATGTGCACAGCCAGGAATCACACAAGAGGACTCATAATACGGTGTGCAGGGGGAAGAAAATCAAGCTTTGAGTTGCTTTAAACATTGTTTAACTTTCTTAGCTCTTGGACTTACTGTCCAGAATGATGAAACTTCAACCATTAGTCAACATAATGGGAGCAGAAGTGTATTCAAACTAGACTTTTCAAGAGAAAGAAGGATGGATTTGGCACCCAGACACATCTCAGTGAAAAGATGTAATCTGAAATCCCAGCTTGTAACCCTGTTGCTCAATTGGTCCTCAGAGACTGGTTTCCCATGCCCTGCCTTGGCCTCTGCTTTTCTTGCTGCTGACTTGAGACTTTTCATTTGTGCCACATCCCTGAAATAAGTGCAACAAGCCTAGAGATAGCCTGTCAGAGTCATCTGTTTATATTCCTCCTGAAGTCTGCCTGGGAAGCAGAATGCTCATTAAACAATTCTTCACACACTGATGATCTTTTTCTTCTTTTACTTTTTCTTTTCTTTAACAATAGCTTTCCGAAAAAGAGATGGGTTTGAAAGTTAGTGTATATAGTGAATAATATGAGTAAGTCAATAGGAAAGTAAAGGTTTTTTTTAAATGCAGATTATTGATTTTCAGAATTGTAGGGGCTTCTTCAAAGTCATTAGGGTTTGTCATGTCAATATGTTAGTAAGGACTTCTATAAATGAAGATAAATGATGATGGGGATAATTAGTGCTGAAAAAACTCACATTTCTCAGTATTTGGAAACTCCATGCAAAGGTGAACAGCAGCTCTTTCTCCTTCAATGTACCTTAGCTCCATATCTGCCATGACAGCAGGGGGAAGATTTTCTGACACAATGGGAATTTAAACTTCCAGTATCTTTGGAAATCAATGGTAATTGAGCTGCATAACTCTGATTTTTGCATTTTAAAAATCCCCCACATACAGTGAGGGTAGCTGATTTGCTAAATCCATCAGCCAAAAACTTTCTGAATATTTTTTTTTCCAAAAGAAACTGAACAGGTAAAGTAGCTGTTTTTCCAGATTAAACACTCAAGTCATGCTTCTCGCTATAATTTTTCCCTGCAAGACTTCCTCATATATTTTGTTAAAGGCATGAAAAGATAGAAATTAAAGAAAAAGGAGCTTTTTGTTAGCTAGCAGGAATTTAAAGAAGTCCCTACAGCCAATAATCTGATTTTTCAGGGAGGCTCATATACTTTTCTTTTTTTTATCTAAAAAATTAAATATTCCATAAGTTATCTCTGCTATAAGGCTGAGGCTTGAACAAAAAACAGTGTTCAGATAATTATTGGTATGGTTCTGCTGGGTTTTCCCTTGAACAGAAAAGCTAAAATTGGTGTTGGATGTTTTTATTCTCAATTATGAAGCACTAATTCCCAAAATAGTCCTTATGATTATAATTTATTTCTATGAAATACTTGGTGATAGATTTTGCACATTGGTTTTTCTAAAAGAGTAGCAAGCATACTTTGGCAAAGTTTGAGTTCCATAGAAGCAAACACAACTTGACCAGCCCTTGTGTATGGAATCAAAATGGTCTGGATATTGGCTTTTTGGATGTTTAAAGATAAATAATCAAAGCAAAAGAATTCTGAATGAAGGTTAGGATATCTTGGCTCTTTTCCAATAGACAAGCTGGAAAGCCACAGCAGAAATCCATATTCTGGTTTGGAAGGTGGGAAAAGGCTGAGTGAAGGATATGAGCGCAGCTCTTGTCTGGCATGATGCCCATCTATGGTGGCCTGCAGGACCACATCAGATTCTGTTTTGTCTGCAGTCAAATTGCAACTTGCAAAAGACTTTGTAGAAAGTGTCTCTGCATCCTGAAGTCCTTAATCAGTGAGGCATTTTGAAGAAAAGTATTTTCACACAGCAGAAAAATATCTAGCAGCTTGATATATAAAAATACCTGCTCATGAAATCCTATAATCATAATGAACATTATAAAATATACATGGAAACAGAGAAATTAACTGATGGGTTTTTTTTAATCCTTCCTCTGGGTTTAACTCCTTAGCTTGTGGTAATGTTCATGTCCCACCCTTACTTTATCCAGGCTGTTAGAGTTTGTTCTGATCTCATATAAGCAGATAAACAGCCAACAGCCATTATATGATGATGAGAAATGGAGTTCCAAATCCTATTTTACTGCAGATCACATTTCAAGTTATATTAGCCTATAAGAAGGCATTAGTATGTGAATCTTGCTCCTTGTGTTAGGATTAACGGAAAAACACAAGAAAGACCTTTTTACAGTGTTAAATAATCCATCACAGCTTGTGCTGGTATGTATACACAGATATTAAGAGCTGGAATGACCACGAGGAAACAACTCTCACAAGCTACTAAACTCCTTGGTCAGGTGTTAGGAGTGAAGCGTAGAAATCCAACAACACTGCAAAGCAGCAGTCTTTTTTGTATGATGAAACGATCTCATTCAACACACATTACTCATTAAGTTAGTCTTGGCAGAAAACTGCACACAGAAGCATCATATATGTTACTAAAAATTGTTTCTTTCTAGGGTTCACTCCAGGAATTCATTTGCATCATACATTTCTGCTGATAACTATTTTTGTGAGACAAGAAGTATTCCTTTTTTTTAGCCACCCTTTTTTTAGCATTTTTCAACTATACCATCATTACAAAATGATGTAAAATCAGAGAATGCCAAAAATGGCAGTGAAATACTTAAACTGTCAATAAATTAATAGAAGTCTATCCACTGAAAACTCTGAATCTTTGGTACTGATTAGTGAACCAGTATCAAGAGACACAAATACACACAAGAAGAAAAGGTCACGTGGACCAGACCCTTCTGAATTTGGCGATGGAGGCACAGATACAACAGTATATGAGAACAGGATATAATTTCTTACCTTTATGGTGATTCGCCCCAGATGCTAATTTCCCCCACAGCGTTACCACAAATATTATTATTAGCAGTTTTCCTTTTGTTGCTTTCTGTAAGTATCTCTTATTCATCCTGAAAACGAAAATACACCAAAATAAATATTTACCTTAGGATTTCTTAAAAAGACATCTTTTTCTTAATTTGAGAATTCACTAATCTTTTATAAGTGTCCGGCTGACAATCCTAAAGTCTTAAATTCGGCTTAGCTGTAAATGAGGTACACAGAGCGGCAACATAACCTCCTTCCCTGGCCTGACAGCATTCCTCCACCCTAGTTAGTACCAGGAGAATTCAATATCATCATCATTTCTCTCAGGGTACAAACAGTGTTCATAACCACAGCAGACTCCAAAGCCGACAAGAAGGATGAACCCATGCATCTCTGAGCAGGTTTTGATAAACAGAGCAGTTCCACTACTGCATCTGCAGCCAGTCATGGTGCAGTTCTCTTTGATTATACAGTGGAGTTTTTAACTTTTGAGATGGCAGCTCTTCTTGGATTGAGCCCACTAATCATAAGGCAGTAGCAGATTTGAATAGACCTTCAGCTCATGTACCGATCCTCCTGCAGAGAAGTCCTGTTAGGAAGACCTAAGTGGTTTGGAAACACGAAATAGAGCAGAGCAGATTCACTGCCCTCTCCCCTGTCTACCTTTGGGTAATGAAAAGATTTGATTTACTGCACCAAGGGAAATTGCACAGAGCCCCCTCATCTCACTCAGTGATGTTTTCACTGTGACAGCAAGCCACCAGGGTGGTTCAAGCACAAGATAACACATGACTTATTTCTCAGTAATCTCCTCCAAAGACAAAATACCCCTCCACCTGCCAAGAAAACAACCTCAGGAATGTAGGCTCTAGTGCTTAAGGATTATAGTTGTACAGAGACTGGCAAGAGGTACAATAATGAGTCCTTCTCTCACTTCTTCCCTGTAGAAGAACCCTAGGGAGCTAGCTATGAAACAGCTCTACACAATGGTCCTGTTTCTGCTGATAGATCAATAGAACAATGGTAACTATTTCAAACCATTTATACTAGAAAAGCTGAACTTTGATCACTTGAACAAAATTGTTGCTGTATTGCAATGCCTGGAACTAGGTTGCTTTTCTGAGCAGAAAAAAATGCATTGCTTCATTATGGTTGCACATTTATCTCCTATTATGTTCAAAAGAAACCCAAAGGAATTCAAGTCCATCTCTTTTCCTCTGCTCATGTACAGTGCTATCTTGGGCAACCACAACTCTGAAATGCAAACTGCTCTAATGCAGAATTAACCAGTAGTATGTTCAAAGTCCCAAATCATTTTCCACTCCTTCAAAAGAATTCCTCTCCTCTCAGCAAATTGCTTTCAAATATAACACCACATGCTGATAAGGCAACATACACCTCACAACTCTACTTATGATTTCCAGACTTGAAGCCAGACCACTTCCCCCTGAACTGCCAATCTTGCTCTCCAGGAGATTGATAAGCAGGCTGTGTGTAACAAAACATGACTAAAACTAAAAACCCACTGAAGAGTGTACTGAACCCTTTTAGACACGAGTTCAGAACTCAGCATTCTTTTACAGAAGTCACACCTTTATTATGTGTTTCCCAGAGGTTTAGATATCATGTTTATCAAGCAAAAGGAGAGAGAAGTAAGCAAGTGCTGTAGCCAGGATGGTGCATGTGTCCCTGAAAGCCTGACTGATTAATAATCACAGCAGATATCACAGTGTGCTGTGAACCACTCTAAGGTCTGCTTTCTTGCACTTATTCCAATGCCTCTGGAATGTAAACTGCATTTTCATCATCAGCTCCAGGTTTATGAACCACTCAAAGCTAAAGGGAAATACATTATTTGTCACTGTAAATAAGAAGAAAAAAATGAAACTGGAATGCACATTCAGCATATGCTCTTTTACAGCTATCTCTGTGAAAAGAATATGAATTAACTCTTTCACTCTACATTCTCATACTGCACCTGCTGCTGGTGCCAAGTCATCTCTCATTAAAATCAAATCTTTCTTCCTCACCTACATAACACTGCTCAAAACCCAGTGGGACTTGCACCATTAAAGCAAGGTTGGATCTAATACAGTTTCTTCCTGTATTTTGCTGATGCCAGATTCCCTCACTGTGCTGTGAAGACTGGCAGCAAATGCACATCAGAAAATGCAAATTCATCAGGAAAAACAGTAGTGGCAGGGGAAAGAGAAAAAACCAACCTCTCTGCCTGTGAACCGCAGCCCTCAGGATGTGTGGCAGAGTGAAGATACAAACCTCTGCACACAGCTGAGCACAACAAAAAGGAATAAGATAGCACTGAGTGAGACTGTTTTCTGCTAAGTCAGGGAAGGGTTTCAGCTTTGACACAGAAAATCTGGGCTCAATGCCATTGCTAGGTTTCCCAATCATGAGAAAGACTATACACCATTTTCTGTACCATGAGCCTGTTACATTATTCTGTACTAATTTTTTGTGGTATTCACCCTTAGAAGGATAAAAATCTGAACGGTGTCTAATAGTAGTCCCATAATAGGCAGAATTAACAGAAAAATCAGTACAAGTAGCAGTTCTAGTTTGGGAGTAATAGTTCAGAGCCCACCAGAACAACTACAAAAAAAAAAAAATCTGAGCAGTCAAAGCATCCATAACATACAGCTGCTGAAATAGAAAAAGCTGGAAGACGATGTTAAGCTTCAAACTAATTATGCAATATAACCCTAGACCTAGACCTGTGGTTGTGTGCGTTGCCCACCCACAATGGTCAATCCAAGGACAGACGAGTGGCTGCATAAGCACAAATGAGACGTGAAGCTCTCTGCTCCGAGCAGTCCTGCCACACACAGGGACCACACTGTACCAATACAGCCCTAGAAATGAAAAATGAAGGGTTTGTAGTCCAAGAAGCTGAGTGGTTGGGATGGACGCACAACACATTGTCTCAAGAGCTAGAAAAGAAGGAACATACATTATCACCTGGGCTTGGAAACTCCGATGCTGGTTATTTTGTTGTGGATTTGCAAAACAGCCCATGATAGAGCACTGAAAAGACACAAACTAGATAGCATTTGATCCCAGCTCTGAAACAACTATCAGCCTCTTGCAACTCTGACCTATGTCAAGTAAGTGCATCCAGGAAATAAAATTGAGGCCATTTCGGTACTGTTATTACACTAACATAACTGGCTGTGTTAAGCAGGACAAATGAGCTCTGAAATTATGTCTACTTTTACTAGAGGTGAAGCAGAGCTCCACTGAGAAACTACAGATATTTACCTGAATAGTTTTCTTTTTGAGACGTTTATTCTTTTATTTACCTTCTCTTCTGCAGAACCTCTCCCTCACTGTGATCCTTCTATAATGCCACATAAGCCAAAGCTGATCAAAACAGAGAATAGCCATGCTATAGGAAACACCTACATCTAAAAATCAATTTTACGCATGAGCTTTATGTGTAACAAAAAATTTCCTTCAGTTTCTAACACAACATATTGGAAATAAACCCAAGGAATTCTCAGCACTTGAATTCTCACACAAAAAATGACATGAAAATCTGCTGTGTCTGGTTCATTTTTCAGTGTACTTTAAGGCAAGAAAAGAGAAAGATAGGTCTTTTTGTGGTCCAGGAACACATTCAAAATATAACAAAAAATGTCACCCACATAATCCTAGCAGGCAGTGGATGAGTGTGAGATGGCTCTGTTGTGCCCAGCTCTTCACTGACACCATACACAAGGAATACATTCATGGGATTTGTTAATTTTGCTCCCCAAGATTTCTTTTCCCTGAAGCACACCAGTCTGGTATCATGAGCTCAAGAATAGACTGTTTTAGCGATCAGTGACAAAAATATTGCAGGACATTTTTTCTCAGGGAGAAACCATATCTGATGCTGCAGAGGAGTTTCACACGCTACCATGTCAGCAGAAATCCCTCTCCCAGCCCTATGTGGCTGAACAGCAGCAAACTGTGAATACACTCCTAGCTTGCACAGGCTGTCCTTGTCACCGCTCCACCTCACTGTCAGTCCACTTTCAACAGCAGATGTGGTCCAACCATTCAGCTGTACTGAAAATGCCATGCACAGAAGTGTATTTTCAATGTAGCATCCATAAGCATTTGAGATTCTACTTTCTTCCTTCTTTGCTTCTGGATGTGAGATCAGCCACCTTTCAAACAGTTCAGAATTAGAGGAGAATCATATGGGAATTACCCTATATTGTATGGCCAGTGCTAAATTGCCTTGCTTTCTGATTTTAGGTGAAGTTCAAACTCATGTAATCTTTCCTGTTGAGGAGTAAAAAGAATGTAAGGAAACAATGGCTTTCATTCTTCCTTTAAAAGCTTATACACAAATAAAATTCACATCTGTTTCCTAGTAGTAAAAGCATTTTTCTCTGTTGCTCCTTGTTTTTCTTTTCTTTACAGACAACAGCTTCTCTGAAGTTGTTGAAAATCCATTTGTTTCTGCTTTACATATGTGGGAAGTTTCACCGTCAGTAAGATCCATTTGCCTTTTGCAAACACACAGACCCCGTGAATGCAAGTGTTCATAAAGAGATACATAAGCCTATTTCTCTACTGAATCATAAGTAAATCATAAGAGACAAAAATCTGATCGAAAATTAGTCCCACATCCTCTTACTTTTCTTTTATGACAAGTATTTTATTTGCTACTTCAGAGAAAGCCTAAGTGAGTAGTAGAAATCACTTGAGACCCCAAGTCTCTTGTACAGAAATAATGCAGCCATTTAAATTATCTTCTCCACTGTGTTGAATCTTACATTATTTATTAGTTGTGTTAGTTTCTACATCCCACACAATGCAGGTATTTGCAGTTTTATTCAGCCTTTCCTGCGTAGACTAATGCAGATTTAAAAATGTCCTCCTGGTGAATAAGGTCGCTTTGTAAAAGTAACACTGATGTGACCCCCGTGCATTTGCATATATAAAAATTCCCTCTATGACATTCCTGTCATGTTTGCTCAGTGAACAAGTAATTTGCCACTCTCATTACTTCAGCTACAAAGTAGCTTGAGAAAATCAATCTCCTTTCTGCATCATACATCACAGCCTGTAAAAGACAAAAAGTGCACCCTGATTCCAAAATGAAGCCGGGGGACAAACACAGACACGTTCTCACAAGCTACTTTCTTTGATCTAGGTGTGCAACGAAAGAAGGAGGACAGGCATTTAGCCTAGCCATGCACACCAGTCTCACATAGGAGATGTGGGAAATCCCTGCACGCAAAGCAAAAGGGGTGGGGTTTGGTGAGCTGATTTTTACAAAGTTGTCATTTAACAGCGTGGATCTTTCAATAGCCAGAATAAGTGGTCATAGAGAGCTTAGCCCCACTACCGAGAAATACTCAGAAAGAGTAAAAGAACTGCAGGTAAACCAATACATTAATGTTGTCACTGTTACTTTCAGTTAAGTGTAGCAGTGGAAGCAGATTGAAGCGTTTGAGGTTTTAATGCCATAAAGAGAGCTTTTGAAAGGCTACTGTGCTAAAACTTAGGACACTGAGGCAAATTAAATCTTGCCAAAAGTACTTTGGCATATTATTAATGTGCATGATATTTGTCTTTTATTTAAATCAGTGTAACTTAAGCATGCACTTAAATTTAAGCACATATTTTCCAGAGATGTATGTACACAACCCGAGTTCTTGGAAACTGATTAGGGAGTGAGCTTTTGTGAGAAGAGATAGTTTCAAGAAAAGAAAATGTCTCAAATATCTGGAAAAAAAAAAGTTATGGAATATATGAAAACATGAAATAAACAAAAACAAACATCCTCCTTTGCATACTTCAATTAGTTTCCCAGCAGAGGGAAATTGTAGACAGATGCACATACAGGTAATTACATTTGCCAGCAGTCTCATAGCACTTGGATGTGAAATTTACATATATATTATTGTTTCCAAAATCTGATAAGCATGAATGCTCAAATTGCCAGAGGTATAAAATGCTTTAGCCACCTAGCTGTATTCCATCTCCCACTAGAAACACTGAGAGATGATGGAAAGAACTTATTCCTTCCAAAAGGGTACGTATGGTTGTGATGGTATCGCCTTGAAAACTTAGAGATAGTGATGAATGGTCTTCCCTCTAATCTGCTATCAAGGTCAATATCCTTTTTTTCCAGATTAACCTCAGTTCTCCATACACACAGTTGATTGTAATTTTCATCTTCATTAATTTTCCTATACAACAGCTAATTGAAAGCAATAAAGAAAGCAAAGAAATTGTAAACAAGAAATGCACAGCCCTTCCAGCCAGCTTCAACTCAAACAATACAGATGTATTTAACTGTGTATATTTTAAATTTCTTTCTTGATCATTTCAGGATGACCAGGAAAAAAATGCTCACCTGATGAACATTAATGTTGACATGTTACTCAGTATGGAGAAATAAAATGTCATTAATTTTTGGAAGGTTAGCTTCTATACTTCTATGTATTTACGAAAACATAAAACTAAAATAATAATCTAGCATTAAACCTACCCATTCCATTCACTGAGTTTTTAAGTGCTAGCATAAAACATTATGGGATATTTAAATATCCAAGGTATTCAAATATTTTTAATCTGCCCAATGATGTCCAACAGCCTTTTGAAATAACCTCTGATCATGAAGTGCTCAGTATTAGAGGGTACTTGGGCTCCAATTCTCATCATTTTCTCTGATATTATCATACCACTTTAAACTATTTCTCTCCCAGTTTCTATGCTTAAGGGAGCCTTAAGTTGCCAGGGTACTAGCTATTCACTTAATCATCAAGGCAGCAGTATTTGCTTATATCTTACATGTGATCCTCCTGCAGATGGTTATTTAAATTTTCTTTATTCATATCTCACTAACCAATCAAAAGCTTAACTGTGAAAAAAAAAAAAAGATAACTGTGCAATGAGCTTTGAACAAAATGTCTCACTAAGATCTGAATCACTAGGTGTACTGTGATTTCATAAAGGCCATTGCAGTGGCAGACATAAGCCTCCAAATCTATGAAGGCAGAGAAAGCATCAAATATTAGTGGAGAATGGGAACTGAAGTGCCCATATTTAAAAGCAAGGACAAAAATTATCTGGGCAAGTGTAAGCCTATTAGTCTGACCTCTTCAGTTTGCAAGAGCTTTGAAGCCTTTGAAGAAAAAGATAAATTAAAGACAGGGAAGTAAATAGAACATAGGATAAAATGAAGCAGTGTTACCAAAGGTAGCTTGTGACAGACTAACTTGACAGCTTTTTTTGATAACTGATTTTCCAGACAAAGAAATGAAGTAGATGTAACTTGTCTGGTTTTAGATAAAGCATTTTCTACAGTGTCACTACAGAACTTCTACATTAATCTGAAGACACTGCGGATTAGTACAAGAATCGAAAGGTGAATCCAGGTGCAGTAACAGTATGCAGTACTGAAAGGGAATATCAGGGATTAATAGCATTTCTGCTACAAGTTGGGAACTCATCATCTGAAACAACATATGTAAAAACAATTTATTTAAACTTTACTTAAATTTATTTAAAGAGCACATCAGTATCAGTATCACATGAGATGGCTGTGAAAAAAAAAAATCCTATAAATTATTAAGTTATATATTTCTAATAAAGACCAGGATAAGTATGTTTTCTTAAACTATCATTTAGAATATTCTATACAATTCTGGCCAGTCATCTTTATGAAAGTGAAACTGAACCCACAAAAAATATGGGGACAGTCTTCCAATCAGAGGAATAAAAGTTTCTACTACAGGAGGAGTTTTAAAGGTCTTGGCTTGTGAAGCAAAAGAAAGGCTGAAGGGAAACAGAGAAATCAAAAGGAAATAAACACAGTGAGGAGAAAATAACATATCCATAAGAAATGCATTAGATGGTATCTTGCCAGCAAGCAGGATCAGGACACTTAGCTCAGTGATTCCAGAGGTCTCATCCAGTCTTGTCTCTATATCAGTATCATGATTCCTTTCTTGTAATTTAGCACAGGAACAAAAGGACTAGTTTTTTCATGAAAAAATTACATGCAAGTTCTTTGCCAGTGCATTAATGAAGTGGTTTTTTTCCACATCATTTTATTTTCCTCAGAAAAACCTCTAAAGTCACTGCATTTCAGTAAAAAAAAAAATGTGAGTCTCCTCATTAGTTACCTGAACCCACATTGTGATCCATCCAAAAACTAACCATGCTGATGAACATCTGATTTAGATGCATATTCCTTCTTATTATTTTACCGTCTTCAAAGTATAATTGCCATCTCTGTGTCATAAAGCCTAAGGTGACCCAAAAAGTCACAGTACTATACTGTTGGATCATTCAGTACCAAAATTGCTTTTTGACTAACTTCAGTGAATTAAAGTCATACTGTTGAGAACAGGTGCCTATTCCATAATTAATACTCCCTCACTTTATTCATAACTCACTCTCTTTTCTATCACTTATGTTTTACATTTAAAATCTTCGTATTGTCATCCTGTTTTTAACATTGACAACATGGAAATGTAAAACTGGCAAGCATAACAATTGCCAAGATATGAAGAAGTCTTGTTTTCTGCAACAGCAGAAACGAAGAAAATGAAGAAAATACATAGAAAACATATAGAGATGTATAAACAAAAAACTATGTGCTTTCTTTCAAGTGCAAATATATTTAGATAATAGCCGAAGAAACAATACCATTGGAGTGGATACAGGAATTTAAAAATCTCTGTTGTTATTTGAGATATTTAAGGTGACTACCATCTTAAGCATAATGTCTTTCAATCAACAGTGGAGGACTAATTCTGCAATTCTTACATGGATATAAGAGTATGGATGAAGGCCATCATTATATTACACAGTCTTGCCAGACCTGGAATTTGTATGTTCAGATTCTATTGCACGAGTATCCAAATGAAAGTTAAATTTTGTTTTTCTGAAGAATTCTTCTGGCAAATGACACACCTCTGCAGATGAACAGGGAAGCAGGACTCAGGCTAAGTTCTCCCCTGCTACTTTCATGATAATTATATCTGTCAATAGTATAGTGCATAGTAGCACTTCTGACAAATAATAGTAGGTCTGGGCCTAATGCGTGTTTTATACCTGACTCCTACACATTTTGGGCCACACTTGAAAGTAAGGGTTCAAGTGTAAATAAAAATGACAGGTTGCTCAAATCACAGAAAAATATGAAGCTGTTTGTGCAATGACCAAAATAGCTCTAACAGCTGACATAACACACTAAGAAGACAGGAGAGTTGTCAACTGGGAGTAAACCTAGCTGAAACGCAGTTTGAAGATGTTCCTCCACTCTTTTAATGTCAAGTCCTAACACATGCTCATTTGTCACAGCCACCACAGGTACCACTTTCAGAGAAAAAATGAGATCAAAGTTAGACTAGACTCTTCCAAAATATGGATCTGGTACAAAATGCAAATCTCTATTTCCTAGCAGATGCATAGGAAAAGACTTTTTTCACTCTGAGAGATGCTAAAGAAAGGCATCCAGGCTGCACAAACAACCTTCCAGCTACCAGCTGGGAAGTAGAACATAAAGTCCAGCAGGTAATCCAGATACAGAGCCTTGTACTCAGCAGAAGTATGCCCACACAGAAGAAAATATGAATTTTCTACTCACAGAAAAGAAAAATGGCATTTTTCTCTCTGCACAGGGCTTTATCAAATAGTAGTGAGGTTTTTGGCCTGGCACTTTATCCAATCTGTTGCATAGACCATAGTAACTAATGCTATCTTGAGAATCATCTGATATGCTAGACAGTTTTATGCCAGACTCTCAGTCTCTACTTCCTTGTCAGTATTCTAAAACAGTAAGATATTAATACCAGCTCACATTGAAAAAAGAAAATTCAGAGTATTCCTTTGATGGCTTGTTAGGAATGAATTCAAGCCAGGTCATTGCTTAATGATAGCTGAAGTATCAGCACCCATTCTTCCTTGAAAAATCAAATCAATTTCCCACTCCCTTTTCAAATACCCCTTTTGAAGGGTAACAGCAGCTATGTAAGAGTCATATGGACCTTTAACCCTGATTTTCAGCCAAGTGAGTCTACCTCAAGAAATAATGCACTCTCTTTGGCATGTACTATGCCTGTCTTACATATGGCATTTTAATATGGCCAGGAGCTCATTAAATGGCCAGTCATAACCAGCACTTCTTGAAAGCCTATACTCATCTTCCTGCTGCATAATATGTAGTTTGAGACTTGTAGGTAGAGTACAACAGGAGAATGAATGACAAAACAAATCAATAAATAGTGTTTTGTTCCTCTAGTTCCTTGGACTTTTACAAAGTGCATTTATTTCAGCATTTCAGTTTAAAGCTGGACTTCAATTTTCAAACAAATTTTCAAATTGCCTCCATTTACTATGATCTGGATCACATCGTGGAATGATTCTGGAATGATTCACAGCAAATTAATCACTTTTACATGAAAATTAAGCAGAAGATGAGCCTGAGAGTGCACATAATGCTTTCCTACAGTTTTAGGGGTATTCAGATCAGGGCACAAGGGCTAGTCAAAAACAACCTCCTCCACTAAATTAATATAATGTGGACATCATGCCCTCAGCAAAAACAGTTTGGGTCTACAAAATCACTTCTGTAGGGATAAACTGTTTGCTAATGTAGATGCAGCCCTATAATCTCATGAGGAAGGAGATAATTATTATAATTATTTTATCCTTGGATGAGATGCCCTTTTGGTTGTGATTAATCTGAAAAGCCTTTTCAGATCCTCAGAAAACCTCAATGGCATGTTGAAAGGGACCTGTCACTCAGGAGGCCCTCAAACAAGTTCTGATCTACATTTTAGGGCCATTAGTCCTACTGTGACACTGTAGCAAAGGGAAAAGATAGCTTGTGTACCAAAGTCAGAGAACAGTTACCTGCAGTATATCCCCCTAATTTAGGGCATAGAATACAAAATAAATTACTTCAAATTACCCAGTGAATTGTTCCCTTTTGTGAAACAGCAAAACCCTTGTCTTTCGATGCAATTAACGACAAGAGGCTTTCTGTCTTTTTTTTCACAGTGAGTATTACCTAACCTACAAGCAACTCCACTGTTAAGAAAAACACAACTCATTGTAAAACTGCCAAACTGGATGTTTTACTGGCTCCATACCTGCCATTTTCAGCCATCAGATTATTGACAGTTTTTCCCTGAGTCTTGTAGCCAAGCTACCAATAGCAGCACTGCTAAGATGAGTAGGTTGACACTCTTAGGTGAATAACAAACAGAAAATGACAGGTTAAAAGGGAAAGCCTAAGAATTTACTGACTGGCAGTGGGACAGACAGACCCACCCTGCACACCCCCTTACATCCCACAGCCCAGAGGGGAGGCACTGGCTTCGTGTTGCCCTGGCAGGACTTGGGTAAAGGACCAAGCCTAAGTACACTTCAGTTGACTTCATCAATAAAACATTAAGGTCATTATTCATAATTAGATCAAAATCCTTTTATTCCAGCCTAGCAATATGAAATGTCCTTGAATTAGGAGTTTATAAGAGTGAACTAAATTTGAATAAAGATGGTTTTTCTTCCTAATGCAGAATTGGCTCAGAAAATACTCAGCTGTTACCATATTTACAACAGGTTTAAATGTTTCTAACAAATTCTGCATTTGCATTCTTATGCATGCTTAGTGGAACAACAAAAAATTATTTACTTTTATTTGCATATTATAATTAAAGAGAGCTCTGTCATTATATTTTCATAACAATTACATTAACAGCACCAGTATTAGAGACAAGGATATTCAGAATTTCACGCATCTTGTTTCTAAACAAGAGGTTACAAACAGTGTTTGTAGTATTCATGATTAAAGAGAGGGTTGTTTTTTTTCCTTTTCATTCTTCATTTTACAATAATTAATTGGAACTGTGTAGGAAATCAACCAAGTAATGCCTAATATGCTGCAAATTTAGATTGCTGTAACAATCTAAATTTGGTAACATACAAGAGCAGTACAGTCAACTACAATTCTTTTAGTGCTGTCTTAAAAAGCCTTTTTATGTGAGTCCTAATAATAAGAGAGCATTACTCTCTAAATGTGCAAGACCTCAAAAGGGTCTTTAGGTAAGAAATAGAATTAGCTAATACAACATAGGAATGGCCATAAATGAAAGACATCATAAAATTACCAAAACTTCTAAAGATAAATGGTGAGATAGAAAGGTTTAGAATGCTCTTTCAATGAAATTATGACTTAATTTTAATATGGGAACATTACATTTTGCAAGAGTACAGGTATAATACTGTTCATATGTTACTTACTAAGAAAAAAATGATATAATGATATTTCCATATCATTTCAGCACAAATATAGCTATTGCAGTGCCATCACCATCAAAGGAAATGATTATGTGTTTGCCAGGTTTGTAGGAGACTATATGTATGATACTGAGATCAGCAGTTCATCGTGTGTTGTTTTAGTTTTAAAATCACCACAGCTCTCAAAATTCAAAGAGAAACAAAATGAAATCCACCAAAGTGTATTTCCTTCTGCATCAGTTAATTTTACTTCATGTCAACAGCAATTGGCCTTGCATTCCCCAAAATCCTTGCCAGTTAAAGGTGAAAGCTCTTCTTACAACACTGATTCCAGAAAGGACATTCTCTGGTTTTATACTGCTTTTGCATGATTTGCAGTTGCAGTTGCTAACAATGGGTCTCCATTTCAGGATCCTGTTGCACATTTTCCTCGGTGTTCCTCTAGAGTCTTTCATATTTGATGTTTCTCTGAAAGCTCCCAAAGTCCAATAATTAGACAAAAACTTCAATTGCAATTATCCTGTGCAGTTTCATAGAAAATGGGATTTCTAAAGGCAACGAAACAAAAGGATCCCTTTTCATGTATTGAAGCCTTAAAAACTTGAAAAAGAGGAACCCAAATTTCTGGACAATCAGATTTGGCAAGTACTGCCAAGCTTTTGGTTTGGAAATAAGCAGTGGAGTCACGTGTTTATTTTATGCTTCTTTTTCTGTATTATCTACAAATGCTGTATGGAAATTTACTCTGGATAACTATAGTAAGTATAAGAAATTCACTTCCATCACTGTTGTTCATGTTTAATTAATATAAATACTGAACCAGAAATATAAACAATTTACATCAAACAAGTTACAAATTCTGGAAAGGGGAATTTTCCCATAATTTTCTTATGTAAGCTTTGAAATTTCAGAGAAAAATAAAATTGAAATTTCAAGGTCAAGATGTGTTAGCACCTAAGTGATTTAAAAAATGCTACCTAAACGATGAAAATTACTTACCCTGGAAATGCAAATATTTATAAAAAAACTACTAAGACAAATGGAAGTAAAAGTCTATTAATTAAGACTGATCCTTCTGTTTTGGGTTTTTTTTTCTGTTTCTTTTAATAGGTAATAGTACATGCCTCTTCCTCTTTTACTGGTATCACAGCAATGCATGTTTGGTTTTCACTGTCTAACCCAAATGCTGCCACCTCTCCTATGAATGGCAGGAATGAGGATGAATTCACATCTCAGAAATAAATCTGGAAACATGAAGAGCTATGAATCTGTAAAGATACTGTCTTCAGGTATTTCCAGTGTCTGGCTTGCTCCTGTATGTCCAGTCTAATATATTTCATTTGATGGTGGCAATTCAAATTTCTTCAATAAAAAAAGGATAAACACAATCCAGTTGAAAGAAAGAGTCTAGAGGACATTTCTCTGCACACTGAGACCAGTGTCCTTTTCCAATCCTATGTTTCCATTGTATTTCACCTAAGATAGCATAGAGCTGATGAACCTTAACTGCATGCCATGACCTCAAAGTTTACCAGTCATCTCAAACTATTTGTCATCTCATTAACTGCAAGATGTGCAAAGTTTTTACATGAACAATGGAATGAAGTGGGAAAGCAGTTCACCCAATACATATCATTCCCATAAATATAAACCTCTAAATATTTTCAGCGCACTGTCAACCACATTAAGCTCATCAAATACCAATTCTTTGCTCAGCTATAATTGATGCCTTAGGTTTTAACTTTTGTATTTTTCAAATCCTGTACTGCTAGTGTAACTCTGAAGTTTTCTGTAGCTTGTTAAGTGCTGTTCTCTATGCTAAGACAGACATAACAAACCTCTCTGACTTGCTCTCTAAAGACATCCAGAACAAGAACTGTAAACCATAACCTTGAAGAGAGGGGGGCAAGCTTAAGAAAAATCACATAATTAGCTGGGTTCTGGTTGGTGAATTTATGTTAATTTTAAAGTGTGAAACACTCGTGACCTGTTGTCCATTTTGGGATCCACTGAGGCAGGACCCTCTGGAGCCCAAAGTGTGCACCTGAAGGCCTTTCAAATAAATACCACCTTTTTTCCTTTATTCCTGTCTAGTCTCTGTTTCTAGGTAGCCATTTAAGACATCATAATTAAAATTTTTTACATGAGGTAAAAGATAAATGGGACATTTCTCATAATTGCTGTAATTCAAAAATACTAATCTACTGGCAGAATAATAAAATAAGGCTTAGTCTTTGAGCCTCACCATAAGTTTTTTTTCTGTTTTGGCCTGTTCCTCAAAGTATGATATTTTTGACTATTTAAAAATTAAAATGCTATGTTTTATTATTGCTTGAGTTATGCCAATATGTATATATGCATTAATGAAAAGCAGGGATGGAGGAGATGAAGCCCACTCAATGGAATCCTTTACTTATCCAGCAAGAGTATATTAAACAGCTGCAATTTCCTCATTTCACACAGTTATGACAACTATTTCCTCCTGGTAGGAGCAGCACCAATTGCACACTCACCTAAGTGTGTTTGTGTGAGAGCATTTTGTTCACTCTATTGTTCTGCCATGCAGAGTTCTCTACTCAAATTATTGTTCATAGAATAACCCAAGGCACTGGCTCTGGAAATTGAACATCCAAATGAGGTATAGAAATGAGTCTATTCCTCAACGCCATTTTCCAGAATATCTGATGTTATATTTTACAATACCCTTAAAAGGAATTCTGTGCTTGTTAGCTTTCTTTATTACTGAAAAGAGCAGAAATGACATTTCACCCAGCAAAAGCTGGATTTCATAATTTCAAAAACTGGACCAGTAGTCAACTATGTTCTGGTGCCGGTCCTAATCTCTTTAAGATTAGAGAACTGCTAAAATTTCTGCATTGTTTATTGCCCTATAAAAATAATTTTTAAAAAATCTAAAAACACAACCCAGAAAAATAATCCAAATATAAGAGCCCATAATATACAGACTTACATGTTTTACAGCTTTTTAAACACTTGAAATAAGAACTTTGTTTTTCTAATCAGAATTTAACACCTGTTGCTTTAAAATTCATCACTAAAAGTGTATTTCAATTGAGGGTATTTGACAAGTATCAAGAGTTTTTATTTACCTGGTAGCCAGATGGCAACTCTTGGGCTGAGGTTTGGTGTTACTTAGCTGGATTTTGATTTTTGTTCTTAATAGGTATGGCAAATATTGTATCCTGACACAACTATATTTTAGTATATTTAATTGCCAAGTTCACAAGAAATGAACCCACTGCTTTTCCCAAACAGATGGTGGAAGTTGATTTTAAAACTGTAGTGAGACTTGTTTTCCAAAATGCTTGCACAGCTTTATGAAGTGTAATTGCTGTTCAGTATGCACATGGAGTTTCAGCTCATGAGCGTGCACACAGTTAGAGGCCAAGGACACAAGGTGTTGAGCTCTCTAGCCTGGAACTGTGCACTGGGAAAAGCTTTTGGATTTAAAACTCAGTGCATGTTCCAGTTTCTGTGGAACTGGGACTACACCTTCAGCTCCTGGGAGACACAAGATCTTAATAAACACTGCTGTCCATTTTGGACTTTATTATTTACCCTTTCATTATATATTTACTCTTTCATTAGTTTTAAATATGGGCAATTTACAGCTTTACAAGTCAAATAGGTATATGACAAAAACTAATTTTTAAATGAATTCTACTTTAACTTTCAAGCTAAATCTATGAGTACTGCAAAATCAAAAGTGATCTAGAACAGTGATATAAAAATGAAGAGTTTGCGTGAACATGAGGGTTTACATGAACATCCTGGCAAATAAAAAATATGAAAAACAACACTAAGTGACATAAGTCAGAAATGTAGCTCCTAATATCTCCCAGCAGCCTCTGAAGTTCAAATCTGGATCTGAACCCAAAGCCCATGTCTCACCAATCATTAAAAATTGCAATATTTGAGAATAACTTGTGTGCAAATAAGGAAAAAAACCCTAAAAAGCAGTAAAAGCACCTCTTGACAACCCACATATAGCACAGGAATACAGCTAGGGACATGATCTGGAGCAGCCTGTCTGCCCTGATGTGACCTCAGAGCTCTGTCCCACAGCGAGGGAAGCTCCTGCTGCCCACCCAGTCGCGGCAGCCCTCGGCCACAGCTACAGCAGCAGCCACAGCTCATGAACTGCACTCTGCTGGAAAACAACTGCCAGAAGCACAGGGCACTGCCAACAGCCTCCTAAACCTCCCCTTACCTCAAAGGACCTGGCCCATATATTTTATAAGAGAAAGTATTAAATACAATTGTTTCACATAAATACAATCCTACTCACACTGAAGCCCACATATAAATGCCCACAGCTTTCTCACTGTGCTCAGCACAGCACTAACTCCAGCAGCAGGTGTCCAGAAAAACAAACGAGAGCTACAACAAATAGTGTCCAAGTAACATGAAATCCTACCATCAAGTTAACAGGTCACTGATATTAATTTGGATCCTTGAATACTGCAAAATAGTATCCATTTGTGCAGTGAAAGTCTGATTCCTTACATCACTACACAAAGACTAGGATAGAATAAATATAATGGATTAATGAATAATATGAGAGAATGAATAGTATGCATTATGCTGTGGGAAGATAATGATGTGCCATTAAATAGATCAGCTATTATGCTTCCTAGATTTCAATAATGTAGTTAAGGAAGAGCAAATAGGGCAAAAAGAAGGAGTGAAAGAAATGTAATGTTTTTATTAAAAATGTGTGCCTAAGGACCTTATGTGTATACTCCCTCACCATTTAATCTGATTAACAAAATGTAATAATTTTCAGCTCAGCACTACTTATGGGAAAAAAAACCCAAGTTTTCATCGTATATAAAATTTTGTATTAAATACTTCTCAGCTCGAGATAGCTAACAAGTCAGCTATTAGAGAGTCTGAATAATTTTATGACACAAAGTAGGGCTTATCACACATTTCACATCTAGACTCTAATATAAAAAATTGTATCCAGTCATTTCTGGGTTTGACTGACTGGAACTAAACATGGTGGGAATAAAATGCACATTCTTTTCTAAATGGAAGAAGAAAGGATGTTCTCATTAAAATGATTTGCTGATATGACTTAAAACAATTTATTTAATCTTCACCTTTTTTATGTAAATATCCTTCAACCGAGAATTTAAAAAGTATAATTTAAAATAGATTTTGTAAGTATAATGAGATGCTCTGTCAGATGGGAAGACAAATTAAAAGTGCAATTCACACTGTTACAGCAGCACTGCCACCATGGAGCTACTAATCTTTTGCACAATGCTCACAGTAGAATGTACTCCAGTCTCTGTAGGGCACGTGATTATAGACTTGCAGGGACACTGGGATTTAAATTATTCATCAATGCAGATTTCCTTTCGCAGAAAAATTAGTGTGCCACATAAATAGCAAAACTGTTAATTCTTGGCTTTTTGCAAATTAACTGCCTGGTAACAGCATCTGCTATTACAGGCTAGTTTCCCTTGCAGTTACAATAGCAATATTCTTTCAAGCTGAAAGCTGTATACAAAAATAATTCAGAACATCCTCACAGCCAATTACATGTCCAGAATGCATTAGGTCCTGTAAGTGCAAACAGCTGTCAGAGACCTGACAAATGCCAGAATATGGCCACAACCTCTATGTCCAGAGAACAATGCCATCTTAGCTACGGCACGCCTTTACATATGAACACCCCGAGGGAATAGGATATCAAAATAATTCGCCTGAAAAATACTTGCAATTTTCAAAACTGACAGGTATGGATTTCCAGTGAAGTGATATGTGCTTTCATCCACCTATTAACCACAGAACAGTACAAGCCCATTATTTACAAAGTCAAACTCCATCGACATCTAAGCAGTATTTATTAAACTTCCACACAAGTGGTACCTGCTCCATTTGGGCAGCAGAGGTTGGCGACATTTGTGACATGTCAGATCAATCAGCATTTCAGTGGAGCAATACCAGAAGTTGGTTTCTTCTACATTTGGGGGAACTGCCATAAAACTTTAAACCTATGAGACAGATTTAAATAACCTATTCCTAGCAGCTTCACTGAAGGTACTCATTGGGCACAAAGATTGGCCCAAAGTTTGGCCATTATGAAAAAAAAAGGCAGAACAAATTAGTGAAAGGCATGTCTTGGCTCCTTTCTTTATGCCTAGAATTGTACGTTGGACTTGTGGCTCAAAAATTGTAACCAACAAGAAATTATGAAAAATGAAAGGCTTCAGAGAAAACCACTTTTGACAGTTACTTCAAAAAAAGCAAATATCTTTGATTTTAATACATAATTTAATTTACTGCTTCTGCATTAGGAATGAAACAGTCAAAAGTAAGAACTAAGTCAAGAAGGAAAATATCAAACTCAGCAAAATCTGGGTGAAATGCCAATATTAAAATTAGAGAAAAAAAAAATCAAAGACACCACCTAAATAATTAAGTGCAAGGAAATGCATACAGGCTGATACTGGGCCAAAACATACAATCTCCACTTCAAAATGTGAAATCTTTACCTTTGAAGCCTCAATAGTAAACAAAAACATATATTCTGCCTGTACTTCAGTTACACAGAAATCAAAGCTGTCCATAAGGAAACACAACATGGAAATTTGTCCATATGTCAAATTTCAGTTTACAGTTCTGAGAACTCATATGACAATATTTTGGTCTCACAGGACAAACTGCATTCTCATTTTAGTATAGTTCTTTAGGTACCACAGTAACCCTGCAATGGAACTATACTGGATGTGGACCAGTCCTATGTCTGAGCAGTAAATCCAAACATTTCAGTTAGTCTTGATCATTTTCTCCTGGAAGGCCAAAATCACTAAATCCAAAAAACTTTGGGAATATAATCCAGTATCCCCAGAAATGCAGTTATATCTAGTCAGCCTCCTCTCCTGCCATCTGAAGGATACTCAGAGAATACACAGACCAGCCAGGACTGTCACTTTCTCATGGCTATGAATGGAGGCAACCTGGCACATAATACTTTATTTCCCACAATAATGATCACAATACAAATGCTTACAGCTCAAGGAGATCTGTCTACAGGAGCTGAAAATATAATTTGGGACACAAACCAGACACTTCTAGCGGAAGATTTTGCTGACTTAAACATTGCTTTTCTTAAATGCTGACTTTTTAATTTTTGAAAATATGTTCAGAATACTAAAGAAGGATGTATTTTACTCTATAAGAACATGGTTGATCTTAATAACTAAACTAGCAAATATCACTGATTCTGCTATACAAAATCCATGAGGAGTAAATTGCCACCACCAACAAGTACTACAGAATGAGATGCTCCCCCCAGGAATACAGACCTGAACCTAATCCAAGAGGAAAAATTCACTGCAATACTCTTCCCAGTTTTTAGTCCAGATAACACTATAATTTAAAAATACACCAGGTTTCATTATCTAGAACAGATTTATTTGTTACTATGAAAAATTCTGTTTTTTTCAAGAATCGTATTCAATTAATTCACCTTCCCTCGAACTCCATGACAGAAGAAATGCAAAATAACACCCATATGGAAATCAGTCCTGGTTCCTAGTTATTTTATGACAGTTTGTAGCACTGACAGATGCAGATGCAGTTTTTATTTCAGTTAGGCTTCAGGTATGAAGTTAAGCAACTTTTTTCACCAGTGTGTATGAATTGAAAAATTGATTCTGAAATTATTATTAGGAAAAAATAATTCACAGAATCATAGAATGGTTTGGGTTGCAGTGGACCTTCAAGATCATCTAGTTCCAACCCCCTACCATGGGCAGAGACACCTTCCATACATCAGTTTGCTCCAAGTCCCATCCAATCTGACCTTGAACACTTAGAGGGGCACTATAAGCACCACTTCTCTAGGCAACCTATTCCACAGCCTCATCACCTTCACAGTATAGAATTTCTTCCTAATACCTAATCTAAACCTATCTCTGTCAGTTTAAAGCCATTCCCCCTTGTTCCATCACTATATGCCCTTGTAAAACAAGTGCAGGCAGTGACAGGACAAAAAAAGGTAATTCTAAATAATATCAGGGAAGTCTTTTTCACATAATCTTCCTTACAAAATTTTGAATTTTTCTAACTGTCTGCACATAGATACAGACAGCATATCTGACTTCTAATGGACAGAACACCACACAGTGGTGATGACCTGAAGCATTTCTCCTGCAAGTTTAGGTATCCTTCCAGGAGAGCTCCAAAATGCCAATGCTTTGGACACATGTAAGGATAAAATAATTAAATCTTTTTATTGAAATACAATTGGTTTTAAACATAATCTTTCCCTTTTAAATGCCATTTATTTACAAATATGTATTTTGGTATTGATTCCTCTAATTAAAAAGTAACATAGTGAAAGCCTAGCACTGCTGAAGGGCACTCAGGAAAAGATAATTACTTTCCCCATTGTTTTAATCATATTTCTGAAACTAACAATCCCAGAACTTGTGATAGACCTGTACATTGTAGGTAATGGAGCAACCAGCCTAAATACAGCTCCACGCCACTGCAGCTGGATTGTTCCTGTTACTCCAGCTAGTTCATTTAGCAGGAGATTAAGTACCTCAACATTGTACAAAGAAGACTGAAGGCCAAGTCCCTTGGTAACTTTCTTTAAAGTCCAAGCACAAAGAAAATTCCTTGCAGATAAAGTACAGCCTATAAACTTTCCAATTTTTCTATTCCATTCCTTTCCTCAAAGGGAAAAGAGGGCTGAGCCTGGATAATAACATTGTCCTTTCAGCATAATTACCCAGCTTTGTCACTGCTTCACACATAATTAAGTATTAATATTACCCTATAAGTAAACAATACGTACATGATATCTCTGCAATGGGCAAGAAAGCATTCCCTTGTACACATGCTGTTCGCTGGAGTAAAATTGCAAATTGCATGCTGAATCAGAAGCCATACTAAACTGTCAGATATTTTTTATTAAAATTAATTTGTTTGCTCTTCAGTACAATGAACCATTAAAAAATAATTTGCACAATGCTAGAAGTATTCATTATTGCAGGGATTCCTGTACAGCAAACAGTGTGTCTAAATACATGAATCCTCACATAGAAGAAGATACTGGACACGAGACTGCTGTTTGGAAACATCATTACATATGTGTCCCTACTGAAAAACTGCCTGTGATGGCTTAACCCCAGACAGCAGCTCAGCACCACCCAGGTCAGTCTCTCCCTCCAGAAGGATGGATAAGAGAATCAGCTGGCTAAAAGGAAGAAAACTCATGGTGATGCCTTCAAGTGGTTACCCAGAAACAGAGACAGGAACAAAGGAATAAAGGTGGTATTTATTTGAAAGGCTTTCAGGTGCACACTTCAGGGTTTAGAGGTCTTGCCTTAGCGGATTTCAAAAATGGACGCCTGTCATGAGTGTTTTACATCTTTATAACAATATCAATTTACTAACTAGAACTTCGCTAATGATGTGACTCTCTTCAAGCTTGCTCTCTTTTTCTCAAGCTGATGGTTTACAGTTCTTGTTTTGGGATGTCTTTGGAGGGTAAGTTAGAGGTTTTGTTATGTCTATCTTCCCACAGAGAACAGCATAAGAGAACAGCATTTAACGGGCTACAGTTATTTAACTATTTAACTAGCAGTGCAGAATTTGAAAAATGTAAAAGTTAAAACCTAAGGAATCAATGGGCTGAGATAAAAGAAGTTTAATCAGTTTAATTAAAGGAAAAGCCACACAGTCAAGCAAATCAAAACAAAGAACTAATCCAGTATTTCCCTGGTTCAGGCAGGTGTTCAGCCATCTTCAGGCAAGCAGAGCGCCATCACACAAAAGGGTGACTTGGGAAGACAAATGCCTTCAGTCTGAATGTCCCCCCTTGTTCTTTCTTTCCCTGAGCTTTTATCATGGAGCACAACTCTAGTCTGCATTATTTCTTTGGCCACTTGGGGTCAGCTGTCTGTGTCCCCTCCCAGCTTCCTGTGCATCCCCAGCCAACTCACTGACAGAGCAGCAGGAGAGACCCAAACCTTGATGCTGCATCAATGTTGTTGAGCAGTACCTAAAACATCCCTGTTTTCAGCACA
>VZTN01018617.1:5556-15941 GCA_013400515.1 Erpornis zantholeuca | reverse complement strand
GTAATGATTGCCAATTTCTCTCTGCCCATAGCTTCATCAGGAACAAATTCCATAGCAATGACTTCACACACTCCTTTTTTTTTCTGTGGGATAATGTAAGTCACAGGTGGGTTTAAGGCTCAGGTTGAAAAGGTTTATCTTTTCTCCTTGGGACCCAACTGAATACTTGCACCCACTAGCTATGGTACTACAACAAATAATACCGACACTTCAAAGCCTTCAATACACCTGAGTAAGACCCTCAAGAAATAAAATTTCAAATGAATCTCCTTTTGGAATTTTTCTTTGATTTTTTTTAAATCTTTTAGAGCTATCTTTGTAGCTTTTGCACAAACATTTCTACGGCATGAGGCTGAGATTTTTTTTTATTGTTGAAGATGAAATTCATAAAGTACTGTGTTGGAAATTGGAGGGTGGATGAATGAATGGAGAATGAAATCTAGGACAAGAATTGGAGGCCAGAAGTGACAGGGAAAAATAAAATATATAGGGAAGAAATTGGAAGAATATATAAGGAGTGAAATAATGGGCTGGACATGAAAAATAAAAGAGAAAAAAGATCTTGGGAAGTGCAGAACCATGTACTGAATATAGTCAACAACACAAACTTGTAAATACTTTTTGGCAATCTACAGCTTTATACTGTTTCTTGTGAGTAGTATAACCTACCAAACCAAATGTTATCTGTCTTCATACCACCCCTCATTCATCTAACCTTTCTCTGACAACAGAAGCCACATCATACCACCATACTGGCATATTGTACCTTTGCTCAAGACATCATTTTTGTCCTTCCTAATATTTTTTTTAATTTCCCCTCCATTTAAAAAATGTCGTCTTGTCAAAACAGTCACCGTATTTTTGTTAACGTGAATGTAAATTACATCCATTTTAGAATTTATCAAAAGCACTCATATTCAAAATGAAAATGAAAAAAACCTCTTTTTTTTCAAAATTATTATTTTTGAGAAATGTACATTAATTCACTGTTAAAATGATTAAGGATTTCTAGGTTGATGTAAAAATGAAACAACAATTATTTTAATTCATACCACCTCCATTATTTTTTGAGGAGTTAGGGGTTAGTTTTCAAGATACAAGTAGGATGGGAAAATTTAAGAAACTCTCGGAGGATGAATTTTTTTTCTGGTTACCCCTTAATCCAGCAAGTCCAGAGAAAACAAAATATGTAGCCATAGTCCAAAGGACAGATTTTATCAAGGCTGATAAAATCTTGATTGTGCCAAGGCATTGTAAGATGAAGATCCTAGCAGGAGCTAGGAAAAAATAAAGGAAATGAAAAAATAAAGGAGGTAGCATGATATCTTTTCAAAGAGAAAGAACACCAACATTTCCCTTCTCTTATCCAACCTTTCTTTTCATTTGAAAGAAGGAAATTAATTAGATCCCCTACTTCTTTGATTTTCAGTAGATGATCAAATAAAAGAACCAAGTAACAACCTTCAGGCTTTTTAGTTTAAGATTTTGTCCTCCTTGATCTTCTGGCCTTATCTTCAACAATAATGGGAAATCAAAAAATACTGGTAAAATATTGTATTATTAAGTCTGTGGCAAACAGATGTATCTGCATACTCCAAAAAGTGGTGTAAGGATCTCCAGAGTCCAGTCCATGCTTTGGTATCTCTCTGGTCTAAAAACTGAAGCACAAGAGATTTAGAAATATTCAAGCCTTCGTGCTGTTCAAAGTTTACATCTAAGGAGGAGTTATACTTGCCTTAATGACATTAAAAAAGTGAGAGAAGGGTAAAAAAGAACAGGTCTGCCCTCATAAAGAAGTTCCATTTTCTCGGATTTTATAGTTTTCCAAGCTGAGACTTTGAGTGGTGAAGACAGAAAGGTACCTCCTCACTACCTAGTGGTAGGTAACTGGGAGAGATCTCAAGTACAATGAGACCAGGGAAAAATACCCTGATGTAAGGATGATCTAGAGGAGAGGTGTGCTCAGAGAGTTTATGGATCACTAGATTCCCCAAGTGCAAATTTTGTATCTGGAGGTGACAGATGGAGCCTTCACTTGACTCCCTAGCCAATTCACAATTATTTTTTTGGTACATGCCTACACCAGCCAGTTTGCTGTTGTTGCAGCCATTTGTTTCATGATTATGGTATGGTCACCAAAAAGATGGGAGAATTGATTGGAGTTTTGCCCTGCATTAGGAGAGTCTCAGCCAGGATCTTGCAGACTTGCATTTGCAGAATTTTTAATACTCGTTGTGACTCCATTATAACTCACAGAGAAGAAAGCCTGGGTGAAACAGAGATATAAGGGATTGTAGTGATGATTTTAAATTTCATTAAAATGCTACAAAATATTTATTCTTTCTCATAGTATACAAATGAAGTTTAATATTTCTAAAGATGATCAGAACTTCTTTTACATTTCTTCCAATTACACTGGCTTTGTAGCAGAACGTTGCCTTTATAAATTGAATTAACTTATTGAAGCAAGTGTGTGGTGAATGAAAATAAAAAGAGAGAAGCCCAGTTTCTGGTTTGGGGTTTGTTTTTTTTTTTATTTTTTAATTATTAGACCTAGAATGACCTTCAGAATGTGCTTTAACTTACTTCTTACACAGATATATGATTCTTTTTTAATAAGAAATTTTTTTTAAAAAAAGACTATGCCTTCCCTCATTTAATGTAGATGTTTCTTGTTTGTTTGTTTCTGACTAGCCTCATGTCTCAGTAGAAAACTTAAAAGCATATAGAAGCTGCAAATTATTGTGATAAGTTTCACTTTGTTTTCTTCCAAAGGCCATAAAGCTATATTTTTGGGAATCATCACACACAAATACTCAGTTTCCCTGAGACAGAATTCATTATCGTCAAGTCATTCACTAGTGCATGAGAGTTTTTTCCTTTATTTAAATCCTTAGAAGAAGATGTTACATTTTCACACCTTGATTTTCAGCAATTGCAAAACAGCTCCAAATATGTTTATAAGTAAATTCTATGCTTATCGAGAAATGTATTGGTATTGTGATGAAAATAAGAGATTGATTCTCCTTCCTTGGCTTGACTAAGTCAGTGCTCACTGCTCAGTGTAACAAATCTTAAGGTTAACCTCTACAGAAGTCAATCAATATATCTTTATTATTCTGTGTATGTGTGTAAAACATCAAAGACTAACTGACAAGAGACAGCTAACATTTCATTTCTAGGACAGGAACCTGTGAAACCACAGTGTACAGTTAATAGCTGAATCTTAAATAATATTAATCTCTTCTCATATTTCAGTGTCTGAAGAGCTCAAAAAGTTGAAGAACACACATGAAGTGGAACAGAAAAGAGCAGGAAAAACTAAATACAAAAATACATGGGTAAATTTATGGAACTATTATAACCATCTTTCCCTATGGGTATCTGTTAAATATCTGCCTTTTGTGAGCGTGAGTTTCTAGGCAACATTTATATTATTTAGGCTGGTTGATTTTGTTATTTGATAAAATTTACATTTCAGAAACATGTCTGGTTGGTTCAGAAGAAGTCAGTCTAAAAAGCATGCATTCAATTCCCATCGTATATTGCACATATATTTATGAAAGAAGAGCTTTCCAATTGCATGAAATGATGTTGACAGATTTTGCCACTTCAAATGGGAAATAAATGAAAAATCTTGTGTAAAAAATGAATACTGTCTATATTAATTTGGTATGTCATTAGTATGATTTCATAAGACAGTTACTCTATAAATAAGTTGATTTAATAGGAATGTTATCACATTATGAAAATGAAAGTGTTTTTAAAAAATTATATTGAAGTATCTATGGAGCAATTATTTAGTATTTTCCCTAATTCCCTTTTCAAACTTCATGTAAACATTCAAAATAAGATTTTTCAACTATTTTTATTATATTGAACTAAAGTGAAAATAATTAATAAAACCCCTTCCACATTCTTAAAGGTCGAGAATATTGTACACACACCATCAGCTCTTTTGTTGTTACCTGTTCCTACAAAGACTTCTGACATCACCCTTTAATGTTTGCATTATATAATATCTAAATTCAAATCACTTTGAGTTTTTAGCAGGATGAAGCACCTGGCCTAGCTTTATATCCAGTGTTTACACACCTCTCTAATTAGGTGCCATGAAAATATATTGTGCTTGTATCCCAAATGGTGCAGGAAATACACACGTTAATATATTCCAAAAAGTTTCAAATTCATGATGAGCATCTGTTTCAGACATGGGAGGCTCACTACTTAGACAAAACTAAGTGTGATCCAAACTGCTTATGATCCTCATATCTGTCACTCATGTTTGAAGTGCTTGAGAGGAAGGGGGGACAAGAAGGGCAAAAATCTCCAAAGACGAGGAAAACAGGATTGCTTAAATAAATTTGCTGTCTGTGTTTTGAAGTAGTAGCTTCCCATTAAGTAAAGAGACATTTTACTAAAGAGCTTTCTGTCTAAGCCAGGTAAAACCATACGTTTAAGAGAAAGTGTGGTGGGCTAACCTTGGCTAACAGCAAAACTTCCATCCATTTGCTCTCTCTCACTCCCACTCCACTCCCAGTGGGGTGGGACAGGGAGAAAAAAAGAAGAATTTGAGTGAGAAAGAAAGCACATATGTCAAGGTAAGGAATGGCTATTGTTTCTCAGTTACTCTCACAGGCAAAAGAGACTTGACTCAGAGAAAGTTCATGTATTGACAATTAAAATTAATATTTTTGGTAGCAAAATACAAACAGAATCAAAGACACAAACATTAAAACAACATCTTTCTTGTTTCCTTTCTCAGAGTCAACTTCACACCTTCAGTCCAGACTCCCTTACCCTCCACAGACCTGCCCTAAGCTGAGCAAGGGAATAGAGGTTGTAGCTAGCACCTAACAGTTTTTTCTTCTGCTCTTTCTTCTTCACGCTTTTCCTTGGTTCTAGAATGTGCAGGTTCTTCACAGACTGCAATGAACAGGCTTCTGCCATTGGGTATCTTGTCCTCCTCTTCCTCCTTGTTTGATGTGGGTTTTCCTGCTGATTTCCTTCTCACTTTTTCCCTAATACCTGATCATTAGATGAAAAGAAGCTCACACAAGATCTACCAGCTGTAGTTAGTGTCAGAGGAATGGAAACTGACAAAAAAAAAATTTAAAGGTACTCCAAGAGTGATCTAGAAAATGGAGAAACAAAGGCGACAGCTTCCCAAGACCTTGTGACACTGAGTGACGGTGGAAAAATTATAAAAGAAATACTGATAAATGATCAGTAGATTATATGAGGAAGCATAAGCCTAGCTGTATGCACAGAGTGAGTGACCTGAAATTATTACCATTGAAGAAGAATCTCAGAATTATTGCTTTAAAGCGTTAGTACTTTGAAAACATCAGTTTAATGTTCAGTTAATCTGACAAATAGATGCTGAAAATTTGAAGGATTATTAGAAACAGAAGAGAAAACACATGAAACCACAGTGTAAATCTAGTGATCTCACTTTATAAAATACTGCATCCAGATCCAGTCTAGTTCTAGACACCATATCACACAGTAAAAGGAAACCATCAGTGCTTTATGAGAGGAAGGATGATTCTGTGAATGCTGGATGCCTTAGTTTCTGAAGGAAGGACATACAGAAGGAATGTTAGGCTAGATATGCTTAGCCATCTACAAAAAAGCCATATACAATACAAGCTGGGATTTTTGTGTGTGTTTTATTTACTTTTTTTTACAAATTTGCTTTTAAAATTCTAATCAAAAATCTTATTTAATGCATGCCTTTTCTCTTTTTAAAATTAATTCTTGTGGAAAAAATAATAATTGAGATATTTGAAAGCCTAAGACCTATTACGCCTTTTGAGATTCTAAATCAAAATAAAATGGTTTGTGAAATCATTCTTGAAGAACCAGAGTCTCAAGACTGGACCTCATAAAGGTCTTCTGCAACAATGAGAGACACTTTAGGAAAAAGGAGTTCAAAATCATTTAAGGAACATGAAGGTGCACAAGTCCAAGGGATCTGATGAGCTACATTGCTGGGTCCTGAGAGAGCTAGTAGATGAAGAGTTTAAGTCACCATCCAGCACACTTGAAAAGTTGTGTCAGTCTGGTGAAGATCTCACTGACTGGAGAAATGGAAACATAATCCCCATTGTTAAAAAGGGAAGTAAGGAAGTCTGGGTGTACTATAGGCTAGTCAGTCTTACCTTTGTGCTCAACAAGTTTATGAAGCACATCCTCCTGAAAATTATGCCAAGGCACATGTTATATAAGGAGGTGAGTGGTGACAGTCAACCTGGCTTCACTAAGATCATAAAGCCTGACAAATTTGGTGACCTTCTATGATGGACTTAGAGCAGTGGTGCATAAGGGAAGAGCAACTAACGTCATCTACCTAGACTTGTGCATCCTTGTCATCCTTGTTTCTAAACTGGACAGACATGAAATTGAGAGAGAGGCCACTCAGTGAAACAAGAGTTGTCTGTAGGATCATGCTCGAAGAGTTGCAGTCAATGGCTCGATGTCCAAGGGGATTCTGGTAAGGAGTGGTATCCTCGGGGATTGGTATTGAGACTAGTGCCCTTTAACATTTTTGTTGGTGATGAGGAAAGTGGAATTGAGGGCACTCTCAGCAAGTTTCCTAACAACACCAGGTGGTTGACATGCTGGGGGAAAGGGATGCCATCCAGAGGGACCTTAACAGGCTTGAGAGGTGGACCTGTGTGAACCTCATGAAGTTCAACAAGGCCAAGTGAAAGGTCCTGCACCTGGGTTGGGGCAATTCCAAGCAAAAATAGAGCCTGTGCAGAGAATGGATTGAGAGCAGCCCTGAAGAGATGGACTTGGGGGTGCTGGTAGATAAGCGGCTCCATATGAAGCTTGAAGCCCAAAACCATACCCTGGGCTTCATCAAAAGAAGCATGGCCAGCAGTGGCAATCTGGCAAAACAATATATCTTCTGATGCACAAGAAAATCTGACTACCTGGAAAAAGAAAAAGAGGGACAAGTAGGGCTCAAAGGCAAGCAGGGCCTATGTGCCTCAGGCCCCAGGCCGTGCCTCAGGCCCCAGGCGCTGCGGCGGTGCCGCTGCAGGCTGGGCGCTGGGCAGTAGAGGGCACTGCTTCGTTGTGCTGCCCTGAGGGAGCGCGGCTCTCCCGGCCTGCCCGGCCCTGGGGCCATGCTGGCTGCTCTCTCCCGGCTCTCCACAGCCCTCAGACCGCCACGAGTTGGTGCACACTTCCATGGGGCAGGAAAAGTAGGTAATAAAGAAATCCCTCTGCCTCTGCCATCAGTACATATTGTTTGCGCACCTTCAACCCGTGCCTACAATTTGTTACCGCACTTGGATCAGCGTTGGAAAACGACGAACTGGTAATTTGCAACAGAGCTTTTTTGAGGAATGAGGGTTGCTGCTTTTACATGGTCTTGGAGCAGAAACCAGCATGTGCTCTGTGCTCACTCTTTGCAGGTGTTAAATATTGTTTCATAGATGTTCATTTATTTCCCCTTCCTTGGTCTAAAGGACTCACGTTAGCTGAACGCTTTAAGCTTTGTGAATACAGACCTGCTCTGAGAAACAGTTGCAAGGAAGCTGATTCTCCCATGCAACCTTGAAAGCTAAAATGGTCTCAGAACATGGCATATGACATGATTACAGTAACACCAGGCATTAGGGAGTACTTACTGCTCAAAGCAGACCTATTGTCACTCTTGCAACTCGACTGGAATTAGAAAAGTTTGGAGTTTAGAGCAGAGGCTGAGAAAATTGGAAGTGATTTGGTATTTGTAAAGCTGTAGGGTTGAGAAACTATTAAAATACAAGGAAAACTATGCTGTTGATGAAAACCTGTACAGAACATGAAAATTGTTATGATCCTACAAGAGAAATGCAGACTTTGGGGAAAGGATTGACATTATCTTCTGCCATTATCATGGATCCCAATATAAAATATGTGATTTGGTCAGGAGAATGGGTTCTGTTTTGGACATGAATAGCTGTAGTCATGCACTGTTAATGATTTTGTGACACTCGTGAAAAAAGCCTCGAAGCAATCTCCCAAAATCCCACATGTGCACACCAAATCAGGCTATTGAAGCAATATATGATAGTGTCTCTTTATTTGCTATTTATGTCCTGTAGAGACAGCACGCCTGCATTTATTTCTCTCTAAAGCGCATGGATTTCTGCAAGGTTTTGTGTGAGAACAAAGACCTTATAGAATAAGCAATCCAATAAGTGTAAAAAATGCTGTATGTGTATGTATTTTACAAACAGTACTGTTGATTCTCAAGAGGCAGGCTGGACTCCAGAATTGCTAATTATTAGACCTAGATGTAGCAGATGACATTACTACACTTGGAAAGGTTGCTGGAGGTGGTGAGAAGCATATACAAGCATCAGCTAGACTAGGCTGAAACAAAATGTCCAAATATCTCTACAAAGAAACAGACATACCTTCCTTGACGGGTAAGAAGAGCAGAGAACACTGTTTCAAACAAAGAACCTGGTCTAATTTATTTGCAATTAACTTCATTTCATGAATACCCATGAAGATTTGGGATGATCTAATTGCGTCCTTCCAGTCCCTGAAGTGACAAGAAACATGGAAGGAGACTATTTACAAAATCATGTAGTGACAGGACAAGGCTTCAAACTGAAAGAGAAGAGGTTTATATTAGATATTAGAAAGAAATTCTTTACTGTGAGGTTGAAGAGGTTGCCCAGAGAAACTGTGGATGTCTCATCTCTGAAGGTGTTCAAGGCCAGGCTGGATGGGGATCTGAGCATCCTGGTCTAGTGGAAGATGTCCCTGTCTGTGGGAGAGGGGTTGGAAAGAAATGATCATTAAAGTCCCTTCCAACCTAAGACATTCTATAATTCTATGTATTTCATACAATTTCATTGTATTTGATGTCCTTGTTGGAAACTCTTTTCAAATTACACTGACTTGGAGTTGCTACAAGCAGGACCCACATACCCATCCGAGACTGCTGTCAGCTAATTCCTAAAGAAAGAGGAAAGAAATCTTTGAACGTAATCATGTAAGATCATACATTCTTTGGTTCTGTGTTAAGTATAACTATGATGATTGAAGGCTCGTATTGCTAAAGAATATTTTACGAGTAATCATAACTGTTTTATGAGGATCATTATGTTTATTTTCCAGAGAAATACTTTTGAAAAAAAAAAAAAAAAAGAAAATACTGAGAGAGGAATAAGTACAAGAAAGCGCTTATTTGCATATTGGCTACACAAAAATGAAGACCCTGCTGTGGAAGACAGAGATTCAAAAGAACCATAGATTACTTGGTGACAGTATGAGAAAACAAGGACACAAAGGGTGGGGATCTGAATTATCACAGAGCTGCTGAGATTCCTTCTGTTCTCATATGACAAGAGTTGTACAAAAGACCACTTTGAGTGCTTGCTCTTCATTAGACACTTCACCAGAAGACTGAAAAACAAGGACAATTATTGCATTAATAGAATTTTAAATTTAAAGCCTAACATGTATAAACTATCATAAAGTAGGTGAAGCCCTAGAAGTGACATACTTAAAAATACTGAAAAGCTTGGTATAAGGTTCACTCTTCCATATAACATTTGTCAGAAAAGCTATGAACTAGATATGTAGTATGACATACCCATTTGCTGTGCTGAAGAGAATAGATGAGAAAATATCATGCAGTCTAATGAAATGTTAGATCAAAAGTCTGACCTAAAGATAGGCACTGGTTTTCCCTATAGGATATTTAGATTTAAGGCACTCTAAACTCTCGTGTTAGTTCCTTGATGCTGTTTGACATGAGCAATACCATGAAGTGATATAACAACCCACTTTCTCCTAGATTCATCAAACCTCACAACGTTTAGTGTCAATCCATTTGACAGTGTAGCACCTGATTGTCCTGATTTAAACACTATGATAATGACTTCAGAACAGGGCAGAAGTAGCTTTCATATCTATCTGCTGATTTAGGTTTTCCAGAGAGAGAGCACATAGCATTTTATCTGTGTACTATCTTCAAGCTAGCTGAAAAGTGGAATATGTCAGTATTTGAAAGAGAGTTTACACACAAATAATCTGAAAGGAAAAACTTTACTACAGACTTTCCTCCATTTGGCAACTTCTGAGTTGCTGTTTTGAGCAAAGTTCTAATTGAACTCTACTAGACTGTTGGTTTTACTAGACCTTTGCTCAAAACAGCAATTCAGAAGATGCCAAATGAATTTCTATATGGAAAGAGATGTGTTAAATATTGCTAGGTTATGGATGCCTAAGGCTAGAACATGAGTCCAGATGGCTGAAGTTCAACAGATGCCACAGAACTACAGAACTTGCATAAATATGTGATGTCAAGTGTGGGAAATCAGAGTGACGTTTTTCTGTGCAAGTAGGAAAGCCTAAGTATTTTACAAAAAAAA
>VZTN01018608.1:26026-40984 GCA_013400515.1 Erpornis zantholeuca | reverse complement strand
CTCTGTCCCCGATCCCGAACTCTCCCTGCCAGGAGCGAGCGGCGTTTGGGGTGTCCCGAGCCGGGGACAAAGCCGCAGCCCCGAGGGCAGACAATGTCTCTTGTCCCCAGGCGCGACAACTCCCGCTGGCACCGGTCCGCGGTGGGGACGGGGGGCAATGGGGAGGGGGACACGGGGGTCCCTGGGGCCTCGCTTTGGGGTGTCCTCGGGACAGGGCCGAGCAGCGGGAACGCTGAGCCGGGAACGCTGAGCCGGGAATGCTGAGCCGGGAATGCTGAGCGGGGCTGGCGGCGGATGCGACATCCGCGACAGGCACCGGGGGGCGCGCGGGGCCCGTCAGTGCCACCGCACGGGGACAGCAGCGCCTTGTCTCCTCCCTCCCTCCCCGACAGAGCGTGGGGCCTGTCTCCTGCCAGGGCACAGGGGCTGTCCCCTCCTGTCCCAGGGTTACTGTCCCCTGCCAGGGCACAGGGGCTGTCCCCTCCTGTCCCTGTCCCACGGTTCCTGTCCCCTCCCAGGGCACAAGATCTTGCCCCAGGGTAACTGTCCCCTCCTGTCCCAGCCCCGCTGAGCCCCGCTGGCCGCAGGAGCAGCCCGGAGCAGCCCCAGAGCTCGGGGACACGGTGACACCGTGCCACCCCCTCCTGCCCCCTGCGCTGGCACCGGCCTGGCTGGGACCCCCTGCCTCCCCCCGGGCACGGACACCGGGTCAGGGCCCGCGGGACACGGGGGGACACCAGGGGATACGGGGGGACACACGGCCCCACGCTAAGCCACCGTCCCCACCGCCGGGGTCACAGCCCCATCGCTGTGTCACCTGCCAGCACCGTGTCACCCCCATGGCTGTGTCACCCCCGCAGCCCCTTCCAGCCCCATCCCGAAGCGTGGGGACACCCCAGACCCCCGCGTGTGTCCCCTGCGTGACTCAGGGGTCCCACGGCGTCCTGCCCTTGTCCCCTCCTGTCCCCCACTCCGGGAAGCCGCCGAAGGGGGAGCTCTGAGGGGAAGCGGGGGGAGCAGGAAGCGGTCGGAGGTGCCAAGGCTCCCGCGGTGACACCTTGTCCCCAGCCGCGGTGACAAAAGCACCCCCGGCGCGTCCCGGCGGGCTCGGGAGGAGCGGAACAGGGCTCGTCACCTCCCCCGCGTGGCCTCGTCCCTGTGCCACCCACGCTCCCCTCCGGAGCGCGGGGGAGGCGACACCGTGGGCGCTTCCCACCCGCGGTGGTTTCCTGGTGTCACATCCGGGGTGACAACACCGCCACCTCTCCCCGTGTGTCACCTCTGGGGGGCCGCTGGAACCCCCCCCGCCCCCCGCTCCGGGGCAGGAATTCGGGAACCGGGGCTGGGAATGCCGCGGCTGCGGGGATTCGGGCGGGGAAGGGGGTTTGGGGGAGCAGCTCGTCCCGGTGGGATCTCTGCCCCACGGAGCCCACGGGATGGGGCTGGGATGGGCTGGGATATGGGATATGGGATATGGGATATGGGATATGGGATATGGGATATGGGATATGGGATGGGGCCGGGTTCAAGAGCAGTGTTCGGCGGGGACAAGGTGTCACTGTGAGAGCCTTGGCATCTCCCCCATACCCCAAAATCCTCCTTAAATGACCCAAATCTCCTCCAGGACCTCCCCCCAAACCCCTCTCGAGTCCCCCCAAATCCCCCCAGGACCCTCCCCAATACCGGGTGTCGCTGTCACCCGGCTGTCCCCACGCGTGTCCCTGTCACCCGGCTGTCCCCGCGGTGCTCAGTCCCGCGCTCTCAGCCGGACGCTGGGCCAAGGAAAGGGCATTTTGGGGCAGCCCAGCTGGACTGATCGCTGCCTGCCGCCCGCTCGGCCCCGTTCCGGGGGGCTCAGCATCACCTTCCCACCCTCGTGCCCCGGGTTTCGGTGCGGGCTTTTGGGAATGGGGACAGCTCGGTGTCCGTGCGCAGCACCCAAAAATTCCCTCTGGGAGCTGGGCTCCTCTCATTTCCCATCCCACGGCAGGGCGGGGGCTGCCAAAACTCACACTCGCGGTTCTGGAACCCTCCCGCTCCCGGCTCCTGCCCCCTCCCTTCCCGCAAGCTGCCAGCGGGAATTCTGTGCCAAAGCGGGCGCTGCGGAGGGAAGGAGGCAGGGAAAGGTTTCGCTTTGGGCTGCCAAACCTCCCCCCCGGTGCGGATCAGGGAGCTGCGGGTCCCCTCAGTGCCACCCCTGTGTCCCCCGCGCCCCAATCCCGAGGTGAGGCTCGGGACAAAAGCGCCCATCCCGGAATATTTCCCTGCGGGAAGAGGCCCTGCAGCAGCTCCGGGAGCAGCCAGGCGTGGATGGGGCTGAGCCCCGAGCCAGGTCTGCTTTGTGCCGCGGGGCTCGGGGGAGGTTTGGGGCGGCTCGGGGGGGGCTTTGTTCTCTCCCGGCCTTGTTGGCACCTTCCGAAACCCCGAATTCCCAGTGCCCGCCTCAGCCCCAGCCCGGCCCTTCCCCAAGCACCAGCTCGCTGCTCCCCAAAATCGGGAGCGCCCCAGGCAGGAGGTGAGGGGATGGCTCCACATGGCCAACCCCCGCCGCCGTTCCCGTCCCTCGCTTTCCAGGGGTGCTGCTGACGCCCCCACGTTGGATTTTCCAGCGGGAATTTGCTCCTGGGAGGCGCCAGCAAACCCAGGGCTGGGGCTGCCGCTGGAGAGAACGGGACAGGGAAAAAGGCGAGGGGAGATCCGCTGCTTTTTTTTCCACTCTTTATTCCAACCGTCCACTTTGGTTACAGGTCTTAAAGGGTTTTTTTTCGGTTTTTTTTGGTAGCTGTTGTGGTGGTTTTTGTTTAAATTTTCTTCTCCTGTGATCCGCCCCCACCTGCTGTAATATTATAAAATCCTACAATAGAATAACGAGCAGTCGATATAATAAATATCTGTTAGTCCACAAAGTTAAAGTGCTTTGAGAAGGGCTCTAAGAAGCTCTGTCCTAGGCTCGGGATCGGGGAACGCCTCGGGAATGTAGTGCAGTAGGAAGCTCCGGCCCGCAGCCCACGGGGGGCGGACGGGGCCCCTCCCCCGGCCCCGCGGGCTCTCCTGAGTGAGCCGGGACAAGGCTTTGGAAGCACGGCCGGGGTGTCCCCGCCCGGGGCCGGGAAAGGTTTGGACAAGGAGTGGGATCCCCCCGAGCGGGGAGAGCATCCCGATTTTCACAGTTTAGTCTCGCTCCGAGACCTCCGCGAGCGCGGGGGGAGCGACCCCCGGGCCCGCCCCGTGCCCCGGGACAGGCGCGGCCCCCCCGCCGCCCTGAGATCCGCGGCCGCTTTCCCTGAGGACGCCCGGTCCCTGTCCCGGGGACCGGGGGGCGAGCAGGGACGGCCCCGCTGCCCCCGAGAATGCCCCTCAGCTGCCCGCGGAGGATTTGTGCGTCTCCAGCGTCTCCCCAGCGCCTCCCGCTCTGCTCCGGGCTCCGCTCCCACCTTCCCTTCCCCTCCCTTCGGCCCGGCCCTCCCCACACCCCCAATCCAGCCACCTTCCGAGGCTTTTCCATGCAAATTCCCAACGTGGCGCCGGCCCCCGCGGGTTTTCCGGCGCCGATTCCCAACCTCCCTCCCACACCAAAGCCGGCGGCAAACAAAAAAAACAACAAACCGAGCCCCCCAAAACGCCGAGCCCTCCGGAGCGGGAAGGGACCAGCTGCTTCCAAACCCCAACATCATCCACGAAAAACCTTGGGAGGCAGCGACCCCCGCTGGGATGCCTCTGTCCGGCGTCCCAGGGCCGGCTCCTCCTCCTCCTCTTCATCACATGCAAGGAGTGGCCGCGCCCTGAGGATCAGTGCATGCATGGCCGGACATCCGCAGCGCCGGCATCGCGGAGCCGCGGCCCCCGCGCGTCCCCGAGCCCCGCGCTCACACCCCTCCTCCCGAGGCTCTGCCAGCGAGGCCAGCNGCGAGCAGCAGCTGCAGCCACGAGGCCAGCGTGGCGGTGGCCCGGCCCTTCTGCGACAGGAAGCGCAGGCGGTCGAGCAGGCGCTCCTTGACCAGCGCCTGGCGGAAGCCATCCTCCTCGGACACGCAGACGTAGTGGCCGTAGTGCTCGCGGCGGACGCTGGGGATGAAGTGGAAGCAGTCCTGCTGCGGGCGCGACGTGTTGCAACTCTTGATGAGCACGTCCTCGTGGTACCAGTTGTAGGTGGCGTAGTGGGACTCGATGGAGCAGTTGAGGTAATAGCGGGAGAAGGGCATCACCGAGATGTTGCGGAAGTCGTCTGCGGGGACGCGGCGGTCAGGGGTGGCCGGGCACCGCGGGCTGGGTGCTGGGGTGGTGCCCGTGGCGGGAGGGGTGGGGCTGCGGGCTCGTTAGGGTCCCTCCCAACCCTGATGGCTCCGCGGTGTTCCAGCCCACGGCTGGCCCAGCCCACGGGACCTTGCTCCCAGTTCAACCCTTCCCACCCATTTCCGCTAATCCCAGCTCGCTGTGTGGATTCCAGGGGCATTCCCAGTTCCTCAGCGACACCTCCCAACCCATCCAAACCTATCCAAAGCCTGGAGAATCCACCCAAACCCATCCAAACCCCTCCAAACCAACCCAAACCCCTCCAAACCCATCCAAACCAACCCAAACCAACCCAAACCCATCCAAACACATCCAAACCAACCCAAACCAACCCAAACCCATCCAAACCCCTCCAAACCAACCCAAACCCACCCAAACCCACCCAAACCAACCCAAACCAACCCAAACCCACCCAAAGCCTGGAGAATCCACCAATTCCTGCCCCGACCACCACACCTCCACGTACCTTCCTTGACGTCCCCCCTCTGGCAGCTTCCTCGCCACGAGTCCCAGTTCAGGTTCTGGAGCGCCTCCCTAGGGGATGGGGACGGGAATGAGCACCAACAGAACACCGGGAAGTGGCGTTCCAGGGGCAGGAATCCCCCGTACGAGTGGGGCCAGTGGGAATCTCCCCTCCCCATCCCAACTTGAGAAGTTTGGACATGACCAATGTGAGCAAGAACAGGGCTTGGCTGCTCAGAGCCCTTGGAGGGAGGGAGGGATGGATCCCAAGTTTTCAGGGACACCCCGATCCTGCGCACACCCACGGCCCAGGAGAGGAACGCTGAGGGTGAGGGGGTTTGTCCCGCGGGGTCAGGAGGTTGGGGTGGCCCCCACGCACCGGCTGAGGGCCAGTGAGAGGCAGGAGCCGTTGGCCCAGCCGCAGTAGGGGTCGCGGGCCAGCACGCAGCTGTGGCAGTTGTTGCGGTAGGCCCCGCACATGGCCATGGGCAGCTCCAGGACGCGGCTGCTGGAGCCCACGTACAGCACGGCCTGCGGGAGGAGAGCACAGGGAATGGTTATTCCTCAGCCCAGGGACACCCGGGGAGGGGTGGGAAGCTCCTGGAGCTGCTGGAGGGAGGGCACGGAGCTGCTCCGAGGGTGGAGCCGGGCTGGGAGAGCTGGGGGTGCTCACCTGGAGAAGAGAAAGCTCCAGGGAGAGCTCAGAGCCCCTTCTAAAGGGGCTCCAGTAGAGCTGGAGAGGGACTTTGGAGTGAGAGGACACAGGGAATGGCTCCCCACTGCCAGAGGGCAGGGATGGATGGGATATCGGGAAGGAATCCTTCCCTGTGAGGGCAGGGAGGGTCTGGGCTGGAATATCCAGAGCAGCTGTGGCTGCCCCTGGATCCCTGGCAGTGCCCAAGGCCAGGCTGGATGGGGCTTCCACACCCTGGGATAGTGGGAGGTGTCCCTGCCATAGCAGGGCAGGACTGGGTGATCTTTAAGTTCCCTTCCAACCCCAAGAATTCCATGATTATTGTAACACTGACCCCTCTGCCCCTGCCTGACNCCTGCCCCCCCGTGACCCCCCCCCCCCGCCCTCCCGCCCTGGAGCAGGGACCCACCCTGGCGTGGTCCAGGATCATGGACTGGATGGGGTCCTTGTTGGGGAACACCTGGATCTCCATGACGTTCTGCACCCCGTCCGGCAGCTCCACCACCTTGTGGATGGAGCCCTTGTCTGGGAAGAGAGGGGGAGAGCCCCACTGAAGCACCCCGAGGGGAGGCCACGGGGCCGGGAGGTGCCTGCCGGGGCTCCTGACACCCGGAGAGGGCAGGGCTGCTCCCGGGAGCAGCATCCCGAGGGAACAGGGCTCGGAAATCCTCACAGATTCCCCTTCCCAAGCAGATCCCTCCTCCCCCCTCAGCCAGGGGAGGTGAAGCCCAGCTGGTGCAGGGCTCAGGGCCCCCCAGGCCACTCCGTGTCCGGCTCACAGCCTCTCCGGTTGGATCGGCCTTCCCAGGGGAACCCTGTGGGGCGTTCTCCAGGATTCTGGAAAATCCCAGTAATGGGAGCACTCGTGAGCCCTAATCCGCCCCCAGCCGCCCACCGAGAGCCGGCTGCAGCTCCTTAATCACAGATCAGGAATCTAAATCCCTGCCAGTTCCTCCGCGGGCGCCGGAGAACAGATCCCAGCCCCGATGAGCACAGCTCGGGGAGTGCCGATGGAGCCGCTCCTTTTGGGAAGGATTCCTGCTCCGCAGCGCGAAGCCCCCTCCCCTCGGGGCGGGCTGTGCCCCCCTCCCCGCTGGCAGCGGGTCCCTCCCCCGTGCCTGGGCCGCTGCCCGGAGCCCGGCTGTGCCCACGCAGCCAGGCTGGAAGCGCTCGGCTGTTCCCGCAGCTTGGCAGCTCCCGCCTGCCTGACGAGCATATGCCAGGCGGGGAAGGCGGCCCCGCGCTCCCCCCGGGGGCCGTCCCCTCCCGCGGGGCTACCTGTGGCCAGGTAGAGCACGTTGTAGCGCTGCCCGTCGGCCGCGGCCACCTCGTGCACGCCGATGCGCTGGTAGCGGTGCTTGTTGTGGAACAGGGGGCTGCGGGATGGCGACAGCGGCTCCACGCGCTCCTCCACCTCGGGGTGGCTGTCGGCGATCTTGAACGTCTCGCTCGGGGTGTGCTGCCCGGAGGGGACGCACTGCGGGCGCGGGGGACAACAGGAGCCCTCAGAGCTCGGCCCCGGCGGTGTTGGCGCTGTGCCCGTGCCGGCTGCCGCTAAGCTCCTCGCTCCCCGCGCTTTCCAGGACCTGATCCAGCCTCCTTGCCTTTCGAGGGCTCGGCTCCTTGCCGCAGTGTCCCCTCGCCTGCCCCAGGGACCCTCCCGGCCTCGGGGCCCCCGAACCTCCTGCCCCTCCCTCCCTCACCTGGCCGGGTTTGACCTCCGGGGTGGGGCCGGTGTAGCCTTTGAGCCGCGATGTCCGGAACACGGCGTCGATGTCCCCAAAGGAGTAGACGCAGACAGCCGAGCTCCCCCTGAGGGGACAGCGAGAGGGTCAGCGGGACAGCGCCACCCCCTGCGTGACCATGGCCGTGCTCCGGCTGTTTTCCAGAGGGCTGGAAGGAAGGCTTTGGGAGCGGACGCCTCACCAGGTGTTGGTGAAGAGCCCGTAGACCTTGGAGCGCCGCCAGTCGCTCGCGGGCACGAAGAAGACGTCCTGCAGCCAGTTGAAGTTGCCCTTGGTGACAGGGTCCACGCAGATCAGCGTGGCCTTGAGGAACGTGGTCCACTTGGAGGCCGAGAGGGAGCTGGTTCCTCCCTTGTCCTCCTGCGGGAGAGCGGGGAGGGGGTCAGGGAGCACCCCAAATCCCCATCCCCAGGGATGAATCGTGGGTGGGGAACCACAGGACCCAGTGAGACAGAGCAGGGAATTCTGTCCCCTGCGAGGCTGAAGGACATGGCTGCTCCCCGCTCAAACTCGGTGTCACAGGGGCCAAACCCAGCCTGGGGGAGCCCAGGGGAGCTGGCACCTGGCCCCTGTCACCCCCGGAGCTGTCCTGGCTCCTGCCCCGTGCCATCCCCGAGGTACCTTACACAGCTGGGCCACCCGCGAGATGTTCCTGGGCGCCTCGGGGCTCTTGTCGGGGTTGTCCTCGCGGAAGAAGTAATAAATCTTGTCCTGGTGAGGCTCCTCGTGCCTCAGCGTGGTGGCCTTGACAAACTGAGGGTCTAGGGAGGGAAGGGGCAAAACCTCGGCCTGAGCCAGGTGGATTCCGTCCGGGAAGCTGCCAGTGGGGACGGGGCAGGGAAGGGCACAGGGCAGCGCCCCAGGGAAAGGACAGCTCCCAGCCCAGCCTCCCCCCGCCACCTTCCTGCTGCTTCCCACTCCTCTGCCTCCTGCCTGACCCCACAGACTCGTTCCCTGCAGGGAACAACTCCCCGGAGCCACCTCAGCAGCCCAGGAAACCCCCGTCCCTCCTTGCCCTGGGAGCTGTCATGGGAAGGAAGGATCCCTCAGGAGGAGAAACCCGCGCTGTTTGTGCAGAAAACCCCGTGATGCTGATCCTATTAATGCAGCCCCACCATGAGGGCATCCCTGGCTCCCTCTGAGCATCCTCAGCTGCTGTTCCCGTGGCAGGGAATATCCCGGGATCATCCCGGGGCTCCCAGGGGCTTTGTTTTCCCCTCCCCTCTTTATCCTGCTCTCATTTTAACTCTGTTTTTTCCCCAACCCCCCGCTGTTTCCCGGTGTCCCTGGGAAGCCAGCAGGACCCCAGGGAAGCGCAGCAGGCTCCTGTCCCCGTGTCCCCAGCCTGTCCCCAGCCTGTCCCCGCCCCAGTTTCCCCATGGCTGTCTTTGCCCGCAGTGGAAGTTGCCCAACGCCGCGGGGCAGCTGCCGGGCATTTTGCACAACCCCGTTTCCTTCCCCCCAGCCAGAGGGACTCGCCGGCTCCACTTCCCATCCCCCGAGGAAGGGGAAGTCACTCGTGGCTGCTTGGGGACAGAGGCGGAGTGGTGACATTCCCCACTCCCAGGTGCACCGAGGGCGCCTGGGCAGCCCCCGCCGCAGACCCCACATGAGAAGCTGCGGAGCTTCTCCCGCCCCAGCTGCGGGGTCGGAGTCCAGCTGGGATCCCCCCGCCCCGGGAATGTCCCCTGCTCACTCTGCATCACCGTGTCGCTGGTGTAGAGCTCCCCGCCGCCCCGGACGCGGCGGAAGCGCGGGATCTTCCCGTTCTGCTGGCTCTTCTTGATGGTGGAGTAGATGTCCTGGCCTGCGGGACAGCGAGGCTCAGCTCCGGCGGGGAGCCGGGAGCGGGGAGAGGAGGAGGAACGAAAGCAGCCAGGATTTCCTGGGCTCGTGGATTCACGGGAATGGTGGATATGGATGGGAATCTCCACCCTAACAACCCTCGAAGGGTGGCAGGGACAGATTCTTGGGAAGGATTCTCCTTCCTGTCCCCCCGCCAAAACTGGAGCAGGGGGGTCGCTGCAGGCCCCTCCTTCTGAGAGCCCTCCCACCCCAAAACATTCCTGATTCCCAACGTTCCTCCCGTGCCCCGGGTGGGAATCTCCAGCCTCTGTCCCAAGGGGATGAGCATTTCCATGGGGACGAACCAAGGAGCCACCCAGAGCAGGGGGCAGAGCCCTCGGAGCAGCCTCTGGGGCCCCTGTTTGTCCCAGGGAGCTTTTGTGCACGGCACGGCCACTGGAAACCGGGAAAACAGGAAAATATCCGACTCACCATCGACGACGACGAGGGTGTTGGAGTCGGGGGTGAAGGGAGCGATCCCTCTCCCGTCCCAGGGCGGGCTCTCCCTCCTCTGCGTCTGGGGAGGGACACAAAGGGATCCCGAGTGGGACCAGGCCCTGCAGGCAGCGGGAGGCCGGGTTTTCCCTGCCCGGCCTTGCGGGCAGGATCCGTACCACATTCCAGCAGGTGGGAGCGCAGGCGCCGGTCCCGCACACCAGGAGCCCGTCCCCGTACTGCTCCACCAAGGTCAGGTAATTCCGGCTGTCCTCCTGCCGGGGGCGAGAGGAGCCTGGGAATGGCGCCCCAAAGCCCCCGGCACCGCACGGATTCCCAGGTTTTACCTGGATCTTCCCGGATCTCCTCACCCAGAGGGAGCCCGTGAGGAGCATACACAGCTCCTTCACCCCAAATCTCCCAGCGCTCCCCATCCTGCTGTTCCCTCTTCACCCCAAATCCCCCAGCGCTCCCCATCCCGCTGTTCCCTCTTCACCCCAAATCCCCCAGCTCTCCCCATCCCGCTGTTCCCTCTTCACCCCAAATCCTCCAGCTCTCCCCATCCTGATGTTCCCAAATCCCTCAGCTCTCCCCATCCCCCTGTTCCCTCTTCACCCCAAACCCCCCAGCTCTCCCCATCCCGCTGTTCCCCCACAGGTGGGACCTACCAAATTCCCAGACATCACGCACTGGCCTTCATTTTTCACCGGGAACTCTTCCTAGGATACAAGAGAGGGAAACGCCTCCATTCCCGCCCTCCCAAAGCCACCAGGCGCGGGGTCGGCTCCCTCCAAGGTCACCAAACACCGCAGGGTGTCCTTGTCCCCCGCCCTGGCTCTGAAATCCCTTGGGAAGGCGGGGCTGGATCCCGGGAAGGGACGGGCAGAGCGAGGCTGTGGCAGCCCGGGCTGCTCTCCAGAGGGGTCGGGAAGAGGATCGGTGCCTGTGGGGATGGGAACCGCAGAGTTCCGGGAACACCGAGGGAAGGGTTTGGGCCCCAACTTCTCTCGGTGACTGGGAAGGACGAGGTGGGGTCAGGAGGATCCTGACCACGGGGTTTTCCTGCTCTCTGAACTCCCTGCCTGGCTCGGAGCTTCCAGCCTCGGAGGAAAAGCTCCGGCAGTGGAAAAGACCGGGATCATAGCTTCTCTCCGGTGATGGAATCTGAGCATCGCTGCTCACACCCCAGAAAGGATTCCCAGCTGGAAACCCCTTCCCTGTGGGGCAGCAGGGACCCCAGGGGGATCACACCTGGGAAGAACCCACCCCTGGCCATTCTTTCCTGGCGGGATGGGGCCGGCTGGGCAGAGACCCCGGGATGGGAGCTGGGAGATGATCCTGGATACTTCTGTAGGGTTTGGGGACTGCTAGCAGAGCCTCCTCACCATGTAGTTCTCATGGGTCGCAAAGTCGTAGTAGTAGAGCCTCCCCTCGCCTCCGACGAAGATGGAGGAGGTGTTTTCCTGGTGGAAGAACACCGGGAACATCTCCCTCCGCGGGAACACATATTCCTTGGCACCTGGGGACAGCACGGGCGTCAGGCACCCCCCGTGGCAGCAGCCGGCCATCCCCTCCCTTCCCTTGAGGAAAAACAGGACGCGGGGCTGGCTGGGGCCCTCTGGGCTGCAGCCATTGTCCCCTGGCCCCCGGGGACGGGAGAGCTCCACAATGGAGAGAGGAAGCCGGGGAATTGCGGCAGGACCTGCGACGGCCAGACTGAGAGCTGGGAGCACCGCAGCCCCGGCTCGGAGCGCCGCCTCCCCGCACCCAGCTGTGGGATCAGGGATCTCTCTCCCACCCTCGCAGCCTCTCCAGGCAATGCCAGAGAGATTCGGATCCTGTACTTCCTTCCCAGGGCCAGGAGGGATGGACAGGGTTTGGATCCCCAAGAGGGCAGGACAGGGTTTGGATCCCGGGGGGGATGGACAGGGTCTGGATCACCAGGAGGGATGGACAGGGTCTGGATCACCAGGAGGGATGGACAGGGTTTGGATCACCAGGAGGGATGGACAGGGTTTGGATCACCAGGAGGGATGGACAGGGTTTGGATCCCGGGGGGGGATGGACAGGGTTTGGATTCCCAGGGGGGACTGTCCTCTCCTGAGGTGTCTGCTGTCCCCCTCGGTCTCTGCTGTCCCCCCCGGTCTCTGCTGTCCCCCTCGGTCTCTGCTGTCCCCATGGGGTCTCTGCTGTCCCCCCCGGTGTCTCCTGTCGCCACCCCGGTATGTGCTGTCCCCCCCCGGTCCCGCAGCCCCCTCCGGGCATCCCAGGCTGCCGAGGTGCGCAGGGATGGCAGCACAGAGATGGCTCCAGGGCTCAGGGCCCCCCTCTGCCCGGCCTCTCCCAGTCCGGCATTCCCTCTTTTCCCTTTCGAGCGGCCTCTGCCTGCCCCGGGAGCGCCCCTGGAGCTGGCAGCCGGCACCGCCGGGCCCTTCATCAGCGGCACGTGGCTCTATTGACAGCGCTGGCCCCCGGCGGGCCCGGCCGAGCCCTCCCCGGCCCGTTCCCTCTGCCCCCTGAGCCAAGAGGGAAAAGGCGGATTGGGGGTCACCGGGGCCGCTGGATTCCCGCTGGGCTTGCGGGGTTATTGCGGGGTCCCTCATCCCTGCGGGGATGGTTTTCCCAGCAGGGCTTGGGGAAGCTGCCGGACCCCCCCAGGTCCGGTTTGGGAAGGGCTGTGGGGACACGAGGAGGGGACACCTCCCTGTGCCCTTTCCCTGGGACCCTCAGCCCGGCTGGATCCCGGTCCCCGCCGGCCCCTGTGCCCTGCCCAGCCTTCCCTGCCGCTCCCGTGGCCGAGAAACCTGTGAGCCGGGGCTGGAGGAGCTGGCAGCGACTCCTGCAGGGTGATTCTGCGGCCAGGCCTGCCCAGGAGAGCAATAATCCCCTTTTCGCCCTCTCCCTCCCCGCAGCCCGCACAAATCCCCCTCCCGGGGACCCCCGAAAGTGCCGTGACCAGCATGCCGCGAGCCGGCCTGGCCAGACCTCCCCAACCTGGCTCTCGTTTGAACCTCCGGCCCCAAAATTGCTGCTAATCCAGGCAAATCTCCGCCCGCAGCTCCTCCGCCTCCCCCTCTCCCACGCTTCTCTCCTGCTGCCCTGGGGCTCCTTGGGAGCCTCTTCCCGACCTTCCCCGAGCCGCGCCGACTTGCGAGGCCGCGCTCCTCTCCAAAGACGGAAAACAAACCAGCCCTAAACAATCTCTTGGCCGGCGCCAGAGCTGTTGTTTATCCTGCAGCTCCCCGGGGACCGCCGTGAATCACGGAGAGCGAACGGCTCTGCCAGCCGGGGCCCGCCAGCGCGCCGGGCTGAGCCAACCGAGCCTCCGAAGGCTTCCAGGAGAGCCTGCGGAGCTGGTCCTGAGCCCCGCAGAGCTGCTCCTGAGCCCCGCAGAGCTGGTCCTGAGCTCCGCAGAGCTGCTCCTGAGCTCCGCAGAGCTGGTCCCGAGCCCCGCAGAGCTGGTCCTGAGCCCCACAGAGCTGGTCCTGAGCCCCACAGAGCTGGTCCTGAGCCCCGCAGAGCTGGTCCTGAGCCCCGCAGAGCTGGTCCCGAGCCCCGCAGAGCTGGTCCTGAGCCCGGCTCTGCCTCCAGCAGCTCGGGTTTGGGAAGGGCTTGATCCCGCAGAGCTGGTCCCGAGCCCGGCTCTGCCTCCAGCAGCTCGGGTTTGGGAAGGGTTTGATCCCCTTCTCCCCTGCCTAGATGTGGGAGCAACCCTGCACCCCCGAACTGGGGGGGGTTTGAGCACCTCCAAGAGATGAGGATGAGGAGGCAAAGGGCATCTGATGGACTGTAAAATCATGGAATTGTTCGGGTTGAAAGAGGCCCTAAAGCTCACCCAGTGCCATCCTGTGCCAGGGGAAGGAACAGGTTCCACCATCCCAGGGTGCTCCAAGCCCCGTCCAGCCTGGCCTTGGGCACTTCCAGGGCCGTGTCCCATTGTGTCCCCAAAGAATGGGGCACGCCTCTCCTGGCCAGGCCGGAGCTGCTTTTGACGCTGGGAAGAAGGAAAGGCTGGTCCCCTTGGAAGGGCGAAGGCTCGACCCCGCCGTCACCCTCGCTCCCAAATCCAAGCCCGGAGCTCCGGGGGACACAGGGCTCATTCCCAGAGCCTGGCTGACCCCGCCGTGCCCCTGTGCCCGGCATTTGCTGCCAGCCCCACGCCGGCGCAGGAATCAATGGCATCACTGTCCGTGGAAATGTCCCTGCTCCGGCAGCGGCGTGAATGGGAGAAAGGGCGGCTTTGTGCTCCAGAGAGCTCCACGCCAGAGGGGAGGGGAGGGGAGGGCAAGCATCAAATCAGGGAGAGAAGCAGCCCGGTGCAGCTCGGAAGGATGCCTGGGGCTGAGGGATGGGAGCAGGGAAGGGAAGGCGCTCCGGATGCAATGCAGAGTAGAGAGCAATCCCGCTGCCCATCTGGGCACAGCTTTGTGGCTCCCTGTGGGCCCAAGAGCCCCTGGAGAAGCACCAGCGCATCCCAGCGCATCCCAGCGCATCCCAGAGCATCCCAGAGCATCCCAGAGCCGGCTGTTCACACCTCCGGAGCAGAGGGGCAGCGTGGGCTGCAGCCTCTGGGGCTGAGTCAGCAGCGCCTTCCCTCTCCTCGCTCCAGCATTCCCGGCTGGCAGCGGCTCCCGCAGCTCCTTAGTCACCGGCTCGCGCTGCTCCCGGCTCCGGGAGGGGGGAGTTCTGCGGGAATGCTGCTGCTGGGGCTGCCCAGAACGGACGTGACGGCTCCAGTGTGTTGAAATCAGGAATGGAATAAAGCTCGGGAGAAGTGAAAGTGGGAGCAGGATGAGAGCGGAACCTGCCGGGTTTCGGGAGCTGATCCTTCACCTGCTGCCCATAAACCCCTTCTAAGAAGGAATCACCTTGGAATATGAGGTGGGAGAGCAGGGTATGGAGTCTGCCCGCTCCCTGCAGTTGTCTGCTCCCAGAAATTGCCCATTCCCTGGAATTGCCTGCTCCCACACGGCACCTGCGCTATCCCGAGCTCTCCTGCCGCTGCTGTGGGATGGGGACACAGGGCTGGGCCGCCAGCACATGGAAAATCGGGATTCATGCTGGGCCAGGCCTCCAGCACACAGAAAATTGGGATTCATGCTGGGCCAGGCCGCCAGCATGCAGAAAATTGGGATTCACACAAGGCTGAGCTGGCAGCACATGGAAAATCAGGATTAATGCTGGGCCGGGCTGCCAGCACATGGAAAATTGGGATTTACACGGGGCTGGGCTGGCAGCACATGGAAAATCAGGATTCACGCAGGGCAGGGCTGCCAGCACACAGAAAATCGGGATTCACACGGGGCCGGGCTGCCAGCACATGGAAAATCGGGATTCACAGGGGCGCAGTGACGAGCCCTGGCAGCGCAGCGGAGGCAGCCGAGTCCCGGCGCCGCCGCGTTCCCGACGCCCAGGCAATCCCCCCGGGAATTGTCGCCGCGGCGCGCGGCAGCGCTGTCACCACGGTGGCCCCGATGGCACTGC
>VZTN01018608.1:1683-25375 GCA_013400515.1 Erpornis zantholeuca | reverse complement strand
CCCTGTCCCGCTCCCCTGAGGGAGAATGCAGGATGTGTGTACATGCATCCAGTTTTCCTGGGAATGTGATTCAGGTCGGCTGCCTGAGTCAGGAGCCCATCCCAGCTCCCTTCAGGACTCCATCCCAGCTCCCTCATTGCTGGGGTCAGGACCTCATCCCAGCTCCCTTCAGGACTCCATCCCAGCTCCCTCATCGCTGGGGTCAGGACCCCATCCCAGGTCCCACATTGGTGGGGTCCGGACCCCATCCCAGCTCCCATCAGGACCCCATCCCAGCTCCCATACCAGGGGGTCAGGACCCCATCCCAGCTCCCACACCAGTGGGGTCAGGACCCCATCCCAGCTCCCACACCGGTGGGGATCAGGACCTCGTCCCAGCTGGATCGCCCTACAATGCAGCTGGAGTTCCACTATTCCCTCCTGCCAGCCCAGGGGGACAATCCCTGGATTTCTCAGCTGCTCGGACAAATACCAGCCCCACCATCTCCTCGTGGGCAGCCCCAGGGACATGGGGAGATCCCACCAGGCTGCCAGGGTCCCCTCCACCCCCAGAGCAGGGCTGGATTCACCACACCGCTCCCATCCCCGCTGCTTCCTCCCCAGCTCCACCACGGATGGCAGCAAGAAGCCGAGCTGCACTTTTTTCCTCTTTTTTTTTTTTAGATGATCTATAAATTCCGAAATTGAGGCATTTCAGGAAGAGGAAATATGTCTCCAAGGAGCTGCTGTGCTAAGTTTTCCTTCCAGCGTGACTTTGCTCAGAGGGAACAAAGTGACACGAGGGAACAGCGTGACACTGGGGAGGCACGGCAGGGCCGGGGGGGTGCTCCCCAGAGCCCTGCTGGCCCGGGAGTGTCCCCTTGCCGTGGGATGGATGCCTCAGGCAGCCTGGAGGGCTCCTGGGACCCGGCAGAGCCCGCAGCAACGGGGGTTTTTTATAGGAACAATCTGACTGTAAATGAGGCGTTTCGGGAGGAACATAATTTTTTTGGGCAGGTTTGCTCTGACCCGCCACGGAATAATGGAAGGGTTGTGGCTGCAAGGTTCTGGCATGCCACCACCCCCACCACAGCAAAGCCACACACTTCACGTTATTTGGGACAGTTTTCGAGAAGGAGGTGAAACAGAAATTGCGAGAGAGGCGAGAAATGTGTCGAGGTCACTTCCTCCCTCCCCGTTCCCTCCTGTCCCCGGCTCCTGCCCCCTGCACCCTGCCCGGCTGCCCCCCAGGATGCCCGGGGTCGGGTCCTGGGCACCCCTCTGGAGAAGGAGAGGCCTGGAAGGGCTGTGGGACGGCGCCGTGAGGAACAGGGCAGCCCCGCAGCGTTTCGGTTCGTCCCGTGCCCCCACGCGAGTCATTTCTCAAAGGAGAAGCGGCAGAGCAGAACCAACACCTCCAGGTTCCTGTCCCATCCCCCAGCAAGGGGAATATCCAAATATCATCCTGGCCCCGCTTTCACTCCCTGTTCCCCTCCTGTTCAGCTCGGAGCTGGCTGGAGCACGGCCACGAGGCTTTCCTGCTCTCCCCTCTCCCTGAGAGGAGCAGGGACCCCCAAAACTGCCGGGGAACAACTGTGGGAACCAGGCAGCCTAAAACCCCTTCTTGCCGAAGCAGACATTCCCCGCTCCCGGCGTCCGTGGGAAGCCCCAGCTCGTGTCCATCCCACCCCCAGAGCCCCGGGCAGGGTCTGGAACGCGGATCGGCGAGTCCTGTCGGGATTCTTGGTCTCCTCCCAAGTGTTCCAGAGCCGGCGCGGCCTCTCTCGTCCCCGCGGGGCAGGGAAGGGCACAGGGATGTTGCCTTGGCCACGGCTACATCCCAGGAGCGCGCCCAGAAAGGATGGAGCAGTTAAATGGTTTCCCAAAGTGCTTTCCCATCAGCGGGAAAGCGCGGGTAAAGCGCGGGTAAAAGCGCGGGTAAAAGCCCTGACCGGAATTTTCCCGGTCCCTCCATCCGGCGGGGAAAGGCTGCGGTTCCCGAAAGCAGCCGGGAGGGAGGGATTGGGCTGTGGGCTGCTTCCCTTCCCATTTTCCAGCTGGGAAAGCTCCGGCCGCTCTCTCAGAACACCCAAGCACAGGTGGGGGGAGAGAGACTGGGCACGCCCAGCCCTAAAACCCCGCTCGGGGGCCCGGGAGCTTACGGGAAACCCCAAGAAAAGAGGTGTGAAAGGCTTGTGGGGGCGCAGCAGGGCCCCCACGTCCCGCAGCCCCACAGCCTGATCCATCTCACACCTCTCTCTCATTCCGAGACCCCAGCTAGGCCGGGCCCCGCCGCTCGTCCGGAGTTTCTCATCCTGCCGTGCCCCCGAGGCGCTTTGGAGATGAGCGGCGATTCATCGCCCGCCAAGAAAGCTCCGTGTTTCTCTTCTCTGCCTTTTCTCTGCCTCCCCGACGCTTCCGAGCTCCGGAGGGAAGGGCACGGCCATGTGGGACCACCAACACCAACATCCTCCCCAGCGGGGCTTTTCCACCCCTGCCTTCCCAGCTGCCTCCGCACCTCACGTCCCGCTTTTCCCCGGCTCCTTCCCCCCCGCATTCCCGCAGCTCCCGCACTCACGGGGTGCTCGCTGAGAGATCCCTGCCCTCCACGGGGCCGGGCAGACAATGGATTGCCCGGGATCCACCCCACAAAAGCCGGTAGCCCCCCCGGTGCGATCCCGACGCCCGCAGAGCGCTCTCCGGGCACACAAACGCGCTCTTCCAAAGTCAGTCACACTCCAAAGGCGATATCCTGGCACGCCAAACCATTCCCCAGCTATTTCTGGGAGCGCCTGGGGGGAAAGTCGGGGCAGGAATGCAGCGGGGGGAAAACCCTTTCGGGTTCGCTAGCTGAGCTGCTGGGCTTGGTGTTGCTCAGAAGCTCTTCTGGGAGCTGCGCTGCCGATATCCCCGCTCCGGAGCTGGAGCTGGAATTGATCCCAAACACCCACTCGGCAGGCAACAAAAGCGACCCCCGACCCGCATCCCGGGGGGAACAAGCCCTGGATTCAAAGCTCCGCTCGCCCCACGCTCCAGGAAGGCTGGAATTCTCCTTATTAAAGCCCCGATCCCCGGCTGGCGGGCTCGGCAGCAATTCCATGAATACTAACGCGGCCCCGCTCTCCCCTGCTCGCTCCCCCCCTCCCACAATTATGCAGCACTGGAGCTGCAAGGCGAGGCCGGAGCCTTTGATTCCGTGGATTTTCTGCCATCCAGCAGCTCCGGCGTTCCCGGCTGCCCCGGGGCCGCTGCACCCCGCGGCTGGCAGGGGCTAAATTTAGAGCCAGGTTTTGTGACTTCCCGAGGGCTCCGCGGTGACAGTGCCAGGCGGGAGCCGGGAAGAGGCAGCCCGCGATTATGGAATCTTATCCCGCGGCCAGCGGAACAATGGCACGAGCACCGCTGGATGTTGAGCGGACACAACAAAGGACAGCTTCGGCGGGATCAGGGAGCCGCTCCCACCCCGGCAAAGCCAGATCCGGGCATTGATTTCACTGAAAAGGCCTTCCAGAGGCATCCACCAGTACAACAACCCCGCTTAATTGGCTTCCCTATCCCACCTCCCGGCATCTGGAAAACCCTTCCCGGGCAGGTTCTCCCTGCCCAGGGGTGGGCAGAGGGCACGGGAGCCCATGTGGAGTTCCCTGGGGAGGTTCCAAGTGTGAAATCCAGAGATTTTATCCCTGTCGAGTACAGGTGGGGTGTGTGCAGAGCAGGCCCTTCCAGTGGGATCAGGAATGGTCCCACCATGCCCTTCCAGCAGGAATGGGAAGGATCCTGCCGTGCCCTTCCCAGCAGGATCGGGAATGGCCCCACCATGCCCTTCCAGCCTCCTCCCGCTGCTGGAGGCTTCCCTCGCCTGCCAAGAGCTTCAGGTGGATCCCAACTCTGGGGTTTTTGGGTTTGTGCCAGGGAATGCCACAGAGTGCTCCCCAGCACTCCCTCTGTGCCCCCCCAGCAGCTGGACACAGGATTCCCACTCCCGTCACATCCAGCCCTGGCCGCAGCTCCGCATTTCCCAGACGTGGAAAGCCTCAGGGGCAGGAATGTGAAACCAGACGCTCAGACCAGACTTCCCAAAACTCCAAGATACGAGCAAAGCCGGGGGCAGGGCCGGTGCCAGCAGCTGCAGGGTGTCCGGCTGGGACTGGCCTTGAATTCCTCAGGGAAACTCCCAGAACTCCTGAAACTCACACTGACCTCTCATTCCCACAGCCCCACGCCCCACAGAGGGGAATACCTGATCCCAGGGGATAACGAGACTTGGGATCATTGCTGCAGGGGGGCACTGACTGGAGAGCGGGGCTCAGGCCGGGGAGGGGACATGTGACAGGAGCAGAGCTGTCCTCAAGGGTGGGATTTACAACCCAAAACCTAAAACCCTCCAGAATTACGGCAGGCGCTTCCACATCCCGCTCCTGGGGCTCTCCCACAGCGCTCTGGGTGGAGCTGGGACCGGCAGGGAAAGAGTGCTCAGGAATATTCTTGGAGCAGCCAGGAATAGCCACAGGCCTCAGGATGGAGGTGGCTGCAAACCCTTCCCCCTCAGTTCCCAGCCCTTTGCCTGGGTCCCTTAAAAAAGCACCTTGCACTCTGCACTTGGGTTTATTTTGTGCTCGAGCTTGGATTTAGTTTGCGCTCCAGCGCTCAGGTTTAAATTTAGTCTGTCCCATTTAAGGCACCGAGCCTGACTGCATCACCCACAGAACACCTTCCCAGGCCAATTTTCAGTGCTTCCGTCCCCAGATTGGCTGCTGCAGAGCTGGGAAGTTGGTCAGGGATTGGCATCTGCCTCCCTTTTCCAGCCACAACTTCCATCCATCGTGCCCTGCCTGTTGTTTTTGTGTCGTGCTCTTGCAACAGGAGGTGCCTGTGATTCACTCCGTTTGTTTGGTTTGCTTTTCTTCTTTTTCAATCTGCGCACGGCAAAACATATTTTTCTTCTTTTCTTTTTTTTCCTTTCCCCAACCAACATTTTCTGCTCCCAGCATCCCCCAACCCTGTGAAAAGGAGAAAATAGCACTGCTGGGAAAGCGAGCAGCTTTCTCCTGGAAATGGTGATGCTCCGAGAGCTTGGTGGGAAAGTGTCCTACGAAGATGTTTCGCACCACAGGACCACAAAAAAACCCAGAGATGCTGTCACTGAGGAGGAAAAGCTGCTGCTGGCACCAAAATTCCCTGGTTTGCCACAACGGGAAGATCATCTCATCCCACCATCCCACTCCCTGCCATGGGCAGGGACACCTCCCACTGTCCCAGGCTGCTCCAAGCCCTGTCCAACCTGGCCTTGGGCACTGCCAGGGATCCAGGGGCAGCCACAGCTGTGCCAGGGCCTGCCCACCCTCCCAGGGAACAATTCCATCCCAAGATCCCATCCAGCCCTGCCCTCTGGCACTGGAAATCCATTCTCTGTGTCCTGTCCCTCCATCCCTCGTCCCCAGTCCCTCCGCAGCTCTCCTGGAGCACTTTCCAGAAGGTTCTGTGGGGACACAGCCCCACGGCGCCAGGGCACGGAGAGCTCCCCGCAGAGCTCCCCCGGCCCTGCTGACACAGCTTTCCCAGGCAAGGAGGCAGCCAAGCCTAGCAAAGCCCAGGAGCGGTTCCAGGCAGCCCAGGCGGATTCCCACAAGTGCCATTCCAAGGGCCCGCCGTACCCCGGGGCGGGCTGGAGCCAGCTCACACCGCCGAGGCAGCCAAAGGTCATCGTACAATCTCCCTTTCCCTCTAGGACCTGCTTATCTCATCACCTGCTCCCTCCGGCTCCCCGCTCACCTGTTAATGAGCTGGGAATAATTAAAAAACCGAAGCCCGTCCTACCCCGCGGCGCGAACGCAAACATGCGAGTTTTCCCCGGATCCCTGCACGTGTGGCTGAGCAGGGACAAATTCCTGAGCGTGGCAGCAGCTCCGGCCGAGGCTGCGCTGCAAAGGCCCCGGGCTGCAGCAGCCCCAGCCCGCCCGCGGGCTCCGTGCCACTCTCAGCGTTTTCAGCGTGCTCGGTGACTTTCCGGTCAGGAGACAGCCGGGCTGGGGTGTCCCCTCCCGCTGTCACCTCCCCCCCCGGCCCCGGCACACGCGGGATGCGGCGCTGCCGGCGGATCCGCGGGATGGGCGCCGAGGAGAGAAAGCTCCGCTCCGTGCGGGGTGCGGCCGCACCTTTGCCAAAGCACGGCCCGGCCCGTCAGCGCCTGGCCGGAAAAATCCAGGGAGGCAGTGCAGGGAGGGTGGGAAAGCTGCGTGCGGGGCTGGAGCGCTGCACCAGCCCGTCTGCCGAGCTCAGCCCCCACGGCCAGCCCCAGCCCGGAGCCAGCTCGATCTCCCTGCGCTGGACACGGGGAAGGGCAGCGGTGCGGAGACACGCCCGGGTCAGCTGAAAAAGGGAGCGGGGCAAAGGCCCTGCCGGCGAAAATGACCCAAGCAGTGATGTGGAGCTGACCTTTGCCCCGGGATGCAGGAGAGGAAGGAGTCCCGCGAAGCCTGGAGTGCTCGGCGGTGACCACTTGCCCGCGGCCACCCGGAGCCGGCCACCTGTGCCGGCTGCTGGGGAGGGCTCCGGGGGCCGTGGAACTGCACTGATCCTTGGGGAAAGTGGGTCCCTTCCTCCACGCTGGGCTGGGGCATCGGGGACACAAAATAAGGCAGAACTGGGGCTGAAGCCTCGGGGTGGCTTTAGAAGCCAGGGAAGGGCAGAGCTGCGGAGCACCGTGCTCCAAAGTGATGGGAATCATTAACCCAGGAGCTCCGAGCACCGAGACAGGCCCACGGTGTTCCTTTGTCTGCAGGTCTGAGCTCAGGCTTGTGCCACCTCGGCCTGGGGACAATTTTATCCCACTTCACCATATCCCCTCTTCTATTTCGTACTGGGAACTGGGGGGCAAACCAGCGGAGTGGTCCAGGGACCCGCAGGGAGGACAGAGCTCTCCCCGGATCTGGCCGGCCCAGGGAGACTCCAGATGCCACCAAAGCCACTGCAAACCAGTGGAATAAGACTTTCGGTGTCACAGACTCGCAGGGCACGGTGCCCGTGAGGGAAGCGATGCTGAGAGATGTAAAAGCAGCCGCAGCTTTGCCCAATTTCCTGCTGCAGGAGGAGGGGAGGGGATCCGTCCTGCAGAGAGCCTGGCTCTGCCCAGCCCCGCGGATCCGTGTCCTCATCCTGCTCAGGGCAGGAGCACGTGGAGGTGCCTTTGCTGGTGCGGGGCTGCGGCGTGTAAGAAATTTAATTAAGGGAGAGCTGCCAGCTCCCGCAGAGCCCAGGGCCGGGGCCAGCCCTGCACCACTGCAAAGGCAGCGCCGGGCTCGGAACGCCGCTCTCCATCCGGCCCCCACCGCCAGGAACGGGGGGCCGAGCTGCAAACGAGCCCTGCGGCTCCATCCCCCCGCACGGCGAGGGCCGGGCTCGGAGGGGCTGCAGCTGCAGCAGCCACGTGCTGAGCGCCGGCCCCGCCGAACACGCTGAGCTCTGTCCGTGCCCGCAGCATAGGGAAGTTCGCCGGGGCGCCTCAGCCGCAGCAGCCCTTGGCCCGTTTCTTCATCCTCCTCCTCCCCACCCTCGCCCGTCACCCACAGACCTACTTCTGGAGGGTAGAGGTTACACCAAGGAGAGATTAAATAGGACTCGCTCGCACCCCTCCCTGACTGCAATCTCTCCTGGCCTGGGGCCCCGCCGAGCTCTCTGCAATAATTAGATATGCAGACAAGCGCAAAACAGAGACATGCCGAGCAGGGGAGCATAAACACTAATCGGTTTCGGTGACAGGTGCCGGCAGCCTTCGGTGCCACCCTGACCCAGGCGAGGGACAAACGACACCATTGTGCAGGGACACGGGTGGGGAGCAGCCACCCCATCCCTCCCTTTCCACCTCCAGCCTCTCCAAACCGCAACACTTTGGCCGCAGGGCAATTTGCCTGGAGCAGCAGCTCCTGGCCCGCTCCCACTCCCCTTCCCAGGCACTTCATTTGCCCGCAAGCCACCGGCGGTGACGCCATCGCGGAGCAGCCTCCCCTGCCCTGCCGGTGCCTCTCCCCTTTGTGTGACACGGTGACAGGCAGAGGTGCCTCCGCCGGCCGGGAAGGACACCGCGAACGCCGGCGGAGCCAGAGCGGATGGCACGGACCGAAGCGGGCGAGCGGGCGTTCTCGGAAGTTGCCAGGGAAGGAAGGGGGAGCACAGAGGAGCCCTTGTGCTGCAGAGCCCGGCCCGCCCGCCCCGCCAAAGCCAACGGGGTCTTTGTTGAAGCCAGCCTGGAGGGATTCATCCCAAACCTCGGGATAAAACCAGCGCCGACACGCCAGGCTCGGGCTGGGCTCGGAGCTTGAAAACGTTTCTTTGTTCGGGTTTGCTGAGATCCGAGCTGCTTACAAAGTCCTTACGTGCCGTTTGTAAATCCTCCCGGAGACCGGGGGTCCTCGGCAAATATTTACTCACCAAACTCATCTGCAGCGAGCAGGGCGAGTTAAACCAGATGAATAAGCGCATTAACTATGTAAATACACTTCTCATTTCTGGAGAGCTGCAAGTTAGGAAATGAGTCCTGTGGCTGCCTCAGAGCTTTTTGACAGCCTTTAATACACCCAGCTGACAGGGGGAAAAAAGATTTTCTACAGCCTTTCATATCCCTAGCTCGTAGGGAAATGCTTTTAAAACATAAAAAAGGAAAGAACCGTCTAAAAATCCAATTAAAAGCCAGAAGCCTGAGCCCGCAGGCATTTTAGCGGGGTGTAAGGAGAGCCAAAAGCCCCCCCCGAGGAAACAAAAGAAATAAAAATAGACCGACTCCGCTCAAAGGACGAGACCCAGGTGGGAAGGAGCCGGCGCAGGGAGCAGCCGCATCCCGAGGGGACAGCCCGGGACTCACCTTGGGGAGCCGCGATGATCCTGGGGTTCACCTTGGGGCGCCCCGCTGCCCACGTGCCCAGCTGGCCGAGCCACAGGGCCAGCAGGAGGGCAACAGGCGACCTCCTCCAGCCCATTCCTAATGCGGGAGCGAGCCGGGAACGGCAGCCAGGCAGGCTGACAGCTGCATCTCCCCTTTTACAAAGGGCTGGGAGCGCTCTGCAGCAGCCAATGACGGGCAGAGGGCGGGCCGTGTCTCTCTCAGCGATAAAGCCCCAGTCACTCACGCAACACCTGAGCGCCGGCACTTGGTCTCTGCAGCTTTTTCTGGGGGCTTTCGGGTCTTTTTTTGGGCTTTCCTCCTCGTCCTGTAATGGGAAGGTGCGGGGGTTGGTGGCTTTGTTCCCCCTCGGGCGATGGGAAAAGCCGCAGCTGGCCCGCGGTTGGCAAAGAACTTCCCACGGAGGCCGGGGAGGGGAACATAGAGGTTGGGACGAGTGAAACGAAAATGGAAACAGGGCTAAGAATAGGGGCAGAGAGCAGTGATACGGGGGGGTTAGACAGGGCGTGTGCCGGGGCCGCAGCCAGGTACGGTGGGAGGAGCGGCACAGCCGGATAGGGAGCAGAACAGCTGGATCGGGAGTGGCACAGCTGGATCAGGAGGAGCAGGATGCGGCAGGGCTGCAGCGCGTCCTGTGTGCCCACAGGAAAGGGCCACTCCTAGGGTCATCGAGCTGTCACCGCGCTGTCACACACCCCTCTCCCGAGCACACGTGGCAGGGAGTGACAGCGCGGAGGATCCGGGATGAAGGTGAGCCAGAGGTGAGCCCTTCCCGACCGTTCCGCTCCTCTGTGAGGCGAGTGCTGCCCGAAAGGACACCCCGAGCGCACCCCGCGTGCGGCACTGCCTTGGGAAAAGCCACCTCCTTTTGCCAAAGGTCCCCCCGGAGAGGCCGGGAAGGGCCGGGAGCCTTTGTGCCGCTGGTTAATGAGAGGAGCGGGGCATTCCGAGCACGGAGAGCGAGCTGCGACGTGACCGGAATGGGAGAAGCCCACCGGGAACGTGCAGGGACGAGACGCAGCTGCGCCCTTTAAAGTCGGCATTGAAGCTCAGCCCCGGCCCCGCTCTGCTCCTGGAGGGATGAACAGCGGCGGGGCAAGGAGGGCATCCTGGAGGAAGCAAAAAAACCCTTAATGAGCCGGCTAATGGTGAATTTTAGGGAGCCGCAGGGGTTTCCCGGCGCCTCTTTGTGTGCGTGGATTCATCTTTCACTTCGGCCCGGGTAATTACAGGGGGAAGACACCCGCTCCCTCTGCTCTCTCACCTCCGGACGTGGTGATTGCCAGCCTTGAAGTGCTCTGCGCTCACCCCCAACTGCCCCAGGGGCAGCTGCATTTCCCTGCCTGCTCCCCGAGGTGCCAGGCCCCGGTAGCACCTGGTTTCCAGCAGGGAAAAAAGGAGTTTTCTTCCTGGAAAACACTCCTGAAAAAGGAGTTTCCTTCTTTCACACCCCGCCCCCCCCCACACAATTGGCCCTGCCCAGCAGTTGGGGGCTCTGCGTGGTTTTGGCTCTTAGGTTGGGGATTTTTGTTCCACCTGCAGTGAAATCCAGCGTTCCTGTGAATAAAATCCAGCCTCAAGCTCCCTCAGGACTTTGGGAGTGTTTGCAGGATCCCAGAATGGTTTGGGTTGGGACCATTAAAGTCCATTTCATTCGGACACCTCTCCCTATCCCAGGTTGCTCCAAGCCCATCCAGCCCGGCCTTGAGCACTCCCAGGGATGGGATGGCCACAGCTGCTCTGGGCACGCTGTGCCAGCCTCACAGGGAAGGATTCCTCCCTGAAATCCCATCTGATGTGCCAGGAACAGGGAGTGTGTGGGAGCATCCCACCCACAGCGCTGGGTATTGAGGAGTCTTTATCAAATCTGAGCTCACAGCCAAAGCTCTCCACCCTCTCCAGGAGCCACGGCTCCTCTCGGTGTCCCTTCCTCGCCCAGAGATCAGCCAGGGCTGAGCCTGGCTCCCAGAACCGTGAGATCAGCGCCTGGGAAAGCGATTCCAGGAGACACAACCCACAGGAAAACCCAAGCCTCCAGGGAAGCACAGCTCGTCACAGCTCATTTCCAGGTCACCCCAGCCCTGGCCTGGTTTGCAGGAGGCACTGGACACATCCAGGGATGAAGGACACACTTCCCAAAGCGGGCAAGGAGCTCAGGGAGGCAGTTTCCTTGCTCAGGACCACACGGCATTAGGTTCCAGGCACCAGCTCAGCTCCTTCCTGCAGAAAATTCCGTCTGCTCCGCTCCAGGATCAGAACTTCCCCAGAGCAACTCGTGAGCAGCTCTCTCCTGGATCATGCGCCTCGCTTCCAGCACGGATCAGGAGGCAGCCTCCCCCAGGAATCTTGTCAGAAGCATGAAGCACAGATTTTTCCCGGAGAGGAACAGTTTTATTCATCACAGACTGAATGTTTGTGGCCCAGGCAACCCAGCCGCCACGAGAGCTCAGATTGCACTTGGCACCCGAGCAGGCGTGTGGTGATGTTATCCACAAAAACAGATCCATTACCTTCCCTCAGCCAGGAATGTGACCCTTGGAAGCAGCCACACAGGCGGATCTTCCATGGAAAGAAGGCACGAGGAGACAAATCTTAGGCAAGACCTTTTCTCTGCTGTCACAAAGCAGGTGTGACACTGGGCCACTGCCACCCAGGGGGACACTGCTGAGGGATGCTCTCCACGCCTTTTTCCATGATCCCTCCCCAGACAGGGTTGGGATGCTGCACGTTTTGGCCCAGAGCTGAGAAATCCTGTGCTAAACCTGCTGGAGGGACTGATGGGTGCCCAGGAGGTTGGGACACAACTTTGGGAAGATCAGAGCTCCTGTTCCTCACCCGCTGCGTTTTGGGAGCGAGCCGACTGATCAGGCTGGGTTTGGGGAGGGAATCAGTGAAATTCCCCTCACAGCTCCTCTTGGTGCTGACAGCCCCTTCATTCCTCAGCTGACAGAGCGAGGAGGGAGGCAAGCAGAGCAGATCACTTATCAGCTGCTGCATTTTCTCTTTCCACACCCAAATTGTCTCTCCCCAGCTCGCATTCCTGGCAGGCAGCTACCAAAAAACCTCAACCAACTTCCCCCAGAGCCACAGCCCTGCAGATTTCAGGGACTCCCCAGTCTCCAGGGTCACCTGGATTGAGTCTGGGGGCTCTCAGCAGCTGGCTCAACTCCCTCCTTGGTTCTGCCGAAGGACAACACGGCACAAGCACCACTGGAGGGGCCCAAAAGTGCTCAGTGCCACCCTCAGGGCTTTGCAAACCACTCAGGAAAGGGCTGGAGGAGCCATGAGATTTCCCAGTAGATTTCACTCCCCCAGATAAGATTTCCCAGCAGATTTGGCCAGGAGGAACCTTGTGACCGAGCTGTTTTGCACTTGGTGATTTTGAGATCAGCACAAAACCCCAGCCTGGGACTCCCCTTCCTCCCGTGGCCCCGAGGAAAGCCCAGGGGCTCCCCCCGGCCCTTCCAGAGCAGTCTCACAACATGGTTCACTGGCCACAGCCTCGGCTCCTGTGGCCACAACCACAGCCCACCCTGGGCACCAAACCCCTTTGGCCTGGCACAGAAGTGTCACCTGAAGGTGTCACATCCCCGGGGGGGCCCTGAGGGGCAGGAGATGAGGCAGGGGTGCCAGAGGCTTCAGGCAGAGGAAATAAAATGCTGTGCAGAGTCTCACCCCATTAAAAAAATAAGGTTAGAACAGAAATAAGAACAGAAGTGGGGGGCTTTGCTCAGCCCCACTCCCACCACGTCCCTGCAAGGTTCTAGCAGCTCAGACTGTTCTGCTCATCTGCAATTCCTGCTCCTTCTTCCCCCGTGTGTCCCTCTGCCTCCTGCCAGGGCTTGCATTTCAGGGCAGCACTGCCAAGCACTCTCCTGTGGCAATGGTTCCCAGAACGGGAATCCCACATCTGCCAGCAGCTCTGCATGGCCCCGGGGAGGCTCCATCCCCTGCCCAAGCTGGTGACCCCCCCCTTTATCAGCCCCACCAGAGCCACAAAGCCCTCCTGCAAGGACCTGGTTAAGATTTAACCCTCTGCAATCTGCCTGCTGTAACAGGAGCTGGAATTCCAGCCCGCATTTCCCTGTGGGGGATGCAAACAAACACACCTGGCTCCTGAGAAGCTGCTGGGAAAAGTGCCAGAGCCCTCTCCGAGCTGACCGGGCCCAGCAACGCCGAGCCGAGGAAAAGTCAGCTCAGGAAAAGCCAACTCGCTCCTGGCTGACCTTGGAGAGCTGAGTGCTTCCAGCGGCGTTCTCTGTCTGGCCAGGAAGGGAGAGATGGGGCAGGAAGGGCCACGTCCTGCTCCTCCTTCCCCGTGTGACCCCTGGGTGACGCAGAGGAACAGCGGCACCGGGCATGGCACCAGGCTGACATTCCCCGGCCAGCACACACCGGGAGCTCTCCATCTGTCCCAGCAGGACAGGGTGGGATGTCCCCAGGTGCTGAGCCCCTCTGGCTCGTGATTCCCACTGGGCTGGGCAGGGAAGAGCTCCCCTTTGCCCCATCTGCCCTCGCTCGTGCTGCCCGTCAGCTGCTGCCCGGTGCTTGTGGGGCCAGCCCGCTCCCACGGGGCCCATTTGGGACCAGCCCCGAGTGGAAATCGGGAATGAGGGACGGGAATAAAGGGCTGGGAGCCCATCTGAGCAGACAGCAGCTGGTGGGAGCTGGGGATGATTAAATGATGTGAAACCGAGAACCCTCTGGGGTCGGAGTGGTTAATGGCAGCCAGCTCGACCCCGGGAAGGGATCCTGCAGCGGCCAGCAGTGCTTCCCTGCCCTGGAACAGCCAAGGAACGGAGGGTGTGGGGCTGGCTCAGCCCTGCCACACCAGTGACAGCAGGGGACAATGTCCTTCCTGGCTGTCCCCATCACCTCGGGCTGCCCCAGGGGTTGCAGGCACCCCAAAACGCATCCTTAGAGCTTTACCGGGACCCAGGAAGTGCCACGGCCCAGCCTTGGCACCCGGGGCCTCTCCCTGGGGCTCCTGGGTTGACACAGAGGGCACAGATTTACCTGTTCAGAGAGAAACCTCGTGTGCGATCTCCTCCCAATGCCCCACACCCAGCCCTCAACGTCCCCAAGCCTCAGACAAATCAGATGCTGGAAAATCTCCTAAAAATGGATTTTTCTCTGCTCACCCCGCTCCAAAGTTTTGCTCTGGTCTCGGTTCTTGGCCGTTGGAGGAAAACAAGGAGCTCTGGCTCCCATGCGATGCTTTTATGGCTCCTGGAGTGGAACTCCACAGCTCAAACTCAACACCTGAATTCATTCACCCCTGCTGAACCAGCAGACCCTGCTCTTATATCAGCAAGGCATCTATTTCAGAGATAGAAGGGGGAAAAAAACCCTCTCCAAGGGAGTTTGGGACACGTTTATGGATATTAGAGCACTATAAATATAAAAGGGAACATAAGGAAATGGGAATATTCTCGCGGGGTGACATTTGCAGTCCATTTTTGCTTTCACCAAATTAAAACAGTTGCCTGGTTTTTATTGTGCCTCACGTGGGCTCTCCCTCTGTAACCTTAAACGGTGCTTTGAGGGCTGAAATCAGAGCTCCTTTTTTTGTCACTTCTACCAGGAAAATGGTGATTCATGGCATCAAAGGGACCAAACCCCACAGGATGTGGGTCACGGGGAAGCTGCACTGCGTCACCTGCCCCTGGGCTCTCACCTCATCAGCTGTCCCAGTATCAGAACTTTCCTCCTCTCTCCAAAGAGAGAGAAAAAAGAAGATTAAAATGTCATTATTGCCAAGGACACCTCTGTCCCCTCTTATTTCATCCCTTCCCATGGCATGTCCCCTGCCTGAGACCCCTCAGCTCACTGAGAACCAGCACAGAGCTGGGAAAGGAAGAAAAACTCTGATTTTTTAATGTGTTTCGGCCTTTCCCACAAGGACAAAGCTGAGAGCAGCCAGGAAACCACTGAGTCCTCTGCAAAGCAAGAAAGTTGATGGGCAAAGGCTGTGCCAGATGAATTCCTGCTGCTGTTCCTGCTGGATGTACCTGCCAGGCTGCCCAAGCCAATCCTGGAGCACCAGACAAAGTCACCTTCACAGATTTTCTGGGATTTGTGTGCCAGGGAGGAGATGAAGGGGCCGAGGAGCGAAGACCCAGGATGTGATGGGGACAAACTGGGAATACTCAGAGCTGGCTGGCTGGGGGAGCAAGGAACAAACATTATTCCACGGAATTCTGCCCAACCTGAGTCCCGTAACCTCACAAATCAAGGCTGAAGGGGTGAAAATCTGCTCTGCTGCAGGAAGGCACCCACACAGCCCCAGCAGGGATCTGCAGGGGAACAGGGAATGGCTCCAGCACCAATGGGTGCTCCCAGGATAGCTCCTGTGGCCCGGGCTCCCTTCCCACAGGGGGAGGCTCCAGCAGCACTGGGAAGGCAGAGAAAGGGGGATGTGGGTGCTCACAAGGGTGGAGGCACCCCAAAAGCCACCTGGGAGGTTCTGCTTTGTCTCCATTCTGCCTTTTTTTGCTCCCTGTGCTCCTCACTGAGACAAATCATCCCAAAACGAGGGAGACAAGGAAGAAAAGGCCAGGAAAGCAGGGCACACGTGGTGCAGAGCCCAGCCAAACTCCCACCCCCCCCAGATATCCAGCGAGGGTCAAGCACCAGGATGAATAACAGGATTATGGAAAACACGGGAGGAACAGCAGCTGCTCCCATCCACCCTGCTGTAAACACCCGCTGAGGCCAGGGGGGAGCTGAACCAGGAGCTGCTCTTTGATGTCAGAAACAGAAGGTCTCTGCTTACACTGGCCCGACCTCCTCTCACAGGGTCAGCCAGCGCTTCCCAGTCTGCTCCCAGTAAAGGCTCAGGCCGTGGATGCTGGGCTGGGGAGCAGAGCACAGAGGGAAGCAGGCACAGGGCTGGGAGAGGGAGAAAGCGAGACCCAGGCACAGCAGATGCACTCTGTTCCACGCTGGGAGGAACACCCACGGATGGCACGCAAGGAGTGGGCATGGGGCCGCTCCTGCTCTGTCCTGTTCAGCCACCCACAGACAGCAACAGGGACCTTAAAGCCATCCCATCCCACCCCTGCCACCACGCCAGCATCCAGCCCAGGGATCCAGGGGCACCCTGAGGTGCCTCCCTGCCCTCCCAGGGAACAATTCCTTCCCAATATCCACCCTAATCCTACACTTTACAGCCCTTTTCCCTGGTTGTGCCACTCCCTGGCCTCGCAGAGCCCCGGGAGCATCACCTCCGTGTGCCAGCAGCGCTCCCCTGCGCGGCTCTGGGGCGCTGGGAGGGAGGCAGCGCTCACTTGGCGGCTGCAGAACCGCTCCCAGCTCCCTCGGAGCTCCCCCTCTCTCCCGCGGCAGAGCTCCCGTTCTCCCCCAGCCGTGCAGGAGGCGGCGGAGCCTCTGCCCCTCCCCGCAGCTCTCCCTGTGCCCGAGCACGTCTCCGCCGGGCGAGGGAAGCGAGCGGCGCCCGCGTCGTGAGCGGCAGCGCTGCCAACTTCTCCTCTGCCGCAGCCAGAGCAGCGCCTGAGCCGCTGCTCCCAGCCAAGCCCTGCCGTTTGGGAAAGGAATCGGGGAAAAGTCACTTCCAGCCCAAAAATCCAGGCGGTTCTCAGCTGTCTGGGGGCGTGGGGAAGCAGAAATAGCAGCGAAAACGGCTTGGTACCAAACGCGGGTCAAAGGAGGGATCAAATATCCCAGGAGTGACGTGAAAAACACCATTTTGGGACAGCAGTGAGCCCCAGATGGAGAATGAAGGTGGCGCAGGAAGGCAAAGTGGACACGCTGGGCCCAGAGCAGCTCCAGAAGAGCCTGCAAACGCTTCCCAGCTTTGGGCAGGAGCATCTGCGATCCGGCTAATCCGCAGTTATCCCGGGAGGATTGGGGGCTGACAGCAGGGCTGCCTCCCCTCGTGGGGAAGGGAGGGAGGGAGGATGCTGTGCATATGCTCTCTCCTGGCCCTGCAGAGCCAGCAGCCAGGGCTCCAGGGAGGGGAAGGGATTAATCCATTCTCTTACACGTAAAATCCACCGAGCTGCCGAGTGTGTGCCCAGGGCAGGGGCCTGGGAGGGTGGCAGGAAAGCCATTTATGTCCATCACATCTTATCTGCAACGCACGAGGCACAAAAACAGCCCCTCCCTCCCTCGGGCATTAATCCTCTTGACAGGATTAAAGCCTATCAGCGCAGGGCTCTCCCTGGAGAGAACGATCCCGACAGGATTAAAGCCTATCAGTGCAGGGCTGCCCGGAGAGAACAATCCCGACAGGATTAAAGCCTATCAGGGTATCAGTGCAGGGCTCCCCGGGGAGAACAATCCCGGTTTGCCGGGTGATAGTGAGATGGTATCAGCGAGGATCAGAGGAATTCGAGGGCAGCACAGGCAGCCCCAGAGGTGAAGCAGGAGAGAGCTCCGTGCTCGGCACAGTGGCATCCGAGGAGAACCCGCTCCCGTTTTCATGCCTCGTTAATCCCAGGCCCTGCTCCAGGCCTGGCTTTTCTCAGCTCCCACTGATTGCAATTACAGGCAAATGCCTTTAATTGGCTTTGCAGGCCCAGGTCCTGGGCAGGTGGTGGCACCCAGGATTAGAGGGCACAGGAAAGCATTGCCAGGGGCACTTCTCCAGCTCCCGCTCAGCCCTTGTCATTTCTTTGTCACTGTCACCTCGAGGTGGCCGTGCTCTGCTGAGCCACCAAGGCAGAGCTTCTCCTGCAGTCCCAGCCCCCTTCCCGCCGTGGTGGCCTCTGGATCAGGAGCACGAGCCACACGCCAGGCAGGGAACTGAACATGGTCCATTTAATGCAGGGGGAGCACAGGGCGGGGCAGGAACGGAACAACAGGCAAAGGATGTGGTGATGGGGCAAAGGCTGCAGAACTGGAGGGGCCACGTCTCTCCAACACCGTGCCGGACAAAGTCATGAGGCCTCGCCCCTGGTGGCCAGAAGGAGGAGGTTGGAGAGAGGATCTGGATCTCAGTGCTCCCCACAGGAGAGCAAGGAAAGGAGCACAGAACTGGCCTGAGGAACGGCCCAGCTGCTGCCTCAGTGCTACTCACCAGTCCAGCAGGAAGATTTAAGGGGCTCCCCCAGCAAAGATGAGCTCCAGGGCAGCCTGGATGTCCCCTCCGGTGGCCTGCAGGGCCCGCAGGCTCAGCTCATCGTCGTGTATCCCCATGTCCCGCAGCTGCTGCAGCTGGGGCTGCCACTGGCTCTGCTCACGGCAGAGGGGAAGGATGTGAGAATCCAAGCAGGAAAACCAGCAGCCTTTCCCACTGCCCACTCTGCTGCCTCAGGCAGCTCCAGCCACGCTGCTGTGTGCAAACAGCTCCCAAAAGCTCTGAGCTGGGCTGCAGAGTCCCCAAATCCAGCACCCCTCCCACCCCAGTTCCACCCAGTGTCCCTTCCAGACACATCCTGCCTCAGGAGGCAGCTGGGAGATCCCAGTGGGATAGGAGACTCCGGGGGCTCCCGAGGAAGGGGCTGGCACTGACCTGGAGGCTGGGCTGCCCTGAGGCCTGCAGGGCATGTTGTAGGGCCTGGCTGAACAGGTCATTGGTGATGGGAGTCCCCGACTGGACACTGGATGACATCGGGGATGTCCCCGAGGAGTGGCCCTAGGAGGAGGTCACAGATCAGGAGAAGCCACCCAGGAACCAACAGCTGCAGCTGCAACCTCAATCCCACACAGGAGGGAGCTCCTCCATGAGGGAATGAAAGCTCCGGGTGCCCCAGACCCGATCCAGGCTGGGCTGGCTGTCCCCTCGGGGCTGGGATCATAGGGAAGATAGGGATCCATGACAGAATGCAGCCCTAGGGGTGCCAGCCCCAAGCAGGACCGGCACTGGCCATTCCCTGGGTGCCAGGGCTGGAACCAAAGGAACATCCCTGAAGGAATGCAGCCCCAGGGGTGCCAGCCCTGAGCAGGATTGGCACTGGCTGTTCCCTGGGGGCCAGGGGTGGAACCAAAGGGAACATCCCTGAGGGAATGCAGCCCCGAGCAGGACTGGCACTGGCCGTTCCCTGGGTGCCAGGGCTGGAACCAAAGGAACATCCCTGAAGGAATGCAGCCCCAGGGGTGCCAGCCCCAAGCAGGACCGGCACTGGCCATTCCCTGGGGGCCAGGGCTGGAACCAAAGGAACATCCCTGAAGGAATGCAGCCCCAGGGGTGCCAGCCCCAAGCAGGACCGGCACTGGCCATTCCCTGGGGGCCAGGGCTGGAACCAAAGGAACATCCCTGAAGGAATGCAGCCCCAGGGGTGCCAGCCCCAAGCAGGACCGGCACTGGCCATTCCCTGGGGGCCAGGGCTGGAACCAAAGGAACATCCCTGAAGGAATGCAGCCCCAGGGGTGCCAGCCCCAAGCAGGAGGGTTACCTGTGTGCCCGGTGTGGGGGTGTGGGAGCTGCTCTCGGGGGTGCTGGCCAGGGCCAGGGCGGTGGCCAGCTCGCTCTGGGTGATGGGCCGGGGCCCCGCAGCCCCCGCATAGCCCAGCGAGGCCGGGCGGGAGCCGGACGTGCTGCTGGACGGGGTGGACCTCGTGCTCTGCGGGGAGGGAGAGAAAAGTACCAGCTGTGAGCTCGGGGTTTGTATCCTGGTCAAACCAGGCTCGGGCTCGTTCCCAGAGATCCCTGTCCGACAACACCCAAAACTCCCAGGTGTGGAGCTTTGGAAAGCCAAACATGCCGGAGCAGGATGTGCTTTTTCCACAGTCAGCACTGGGAACCAGCAGGAAAGCTTTCAATCTATCATCCATCAGCCTCACACCAGAGTGCTATTAGCCTGTAACAAAGCAATTCCCTGTCAACAGGTGTTTTTTTGACCCAAATATCCAGTTTTTCTCACAGAACCCTTTGTCCTATGGAGAGGAAGACTGCAGAAGGGCAGGGATCAACGTGTGCTCACCCAGACACAATTTGCCTACGAGGGCATTTCCTCTGCTCCATTTTCCTGTTGTGTGTTCAGCACTGAGGAAAACTCTCCTGAACACCATGGAAGCAGCCAGGATCAATATGTTTGTCTCCACATTCCCCCTGGGGAGCCAGAGCAGCTCGTGCTGCTCACCAGACGGGATAGGGAAAGCAAAAGCTTGGGAATTTTGAGTCTCCAAATCAAACCCAAACCGCAAGCCCCAAAGAGGTGTTCCAGCCAAGCTGGCTGCTTACCTGGTGGAAATCATCTTCCTCATCAGAGAGCCCCTCAAAGAGAAAGCCACCTGCAGCAGAAAGGGGAAGAAAAGGATGTGGCAAACCGGCAGGAAATGGGAACCAGATGAGAATCCTGCAGAGTTTTTGGCTGAGCAGCCAGGACAGAGGGCTCAGCACCGAGCTCCCCTTCCAGCCCAGCCTGAGCAATTCCCTGAGCGATTCCCAGGTCCCACAGCAGTGGTTCCTGCAGCTCCCCACGTACCTGGCATGTCCCGGTAGGAGCCCGAGGCCACAGCCCGCGAGGATGTGTCCGGGGCTGGCAGGGGGGTGCTGCCCGCCACCGAGTGCAGCACCAGCACGATGGCGTTCACCAGGGCAGGGTGAGCCGGGATCAGCCTGGGCACAGACAGGGCACGGGTCAGCTGGGCATGGGGAAACCCAGAAACCAGCCCTGAGACACTTGGGGCACGGCCACGCCACCAGCACCATGCTGCTGGCTGCCCGGCACTAACACCTCCAGGCAGCCAGGGACCCGTCTGGAGCCACACTGGGCCTGGCCTTGGTTCACCCAGGAATCCTTCTGGAGCCATGTTGGGCCTGGCCTTGGTTCACCCAGGAATCCTTCTGGAACCATGTTGGGCCTGGCCTTGGTTCACCCCAGATCCATCTGGAGCCACATTGGGCCTGGCCTTGGTTCACCCAGGAATCCTTCTGGAGCCACATTGGGCCTGGCCTTGGTTCACCCAGGAATCCTTCTGGAGCCATGTTTGGCCTGGCCTTGGTTCACCCCAGATCCATCTGGAGCCACACTGGACCTCTCCTTGGTTCACCTGGGATCCTTCTAGATCCATACTGGACCTCTCCTTGGTTCACCTGGGATCCATCTGGATCCACACTGACTTTTCCAAGGTTCTCATCTCCCCTGGGAGCACCTCTCTGCTGTGAGCAATCACACCCAGGTCTGAACCCCTGCCTCACACCCAACGCCCTCTGGTTTAATCCCACTGGTGGATCCTCTTTCCTGCTGCCCAGGGAGGAGTGTCCCAGCCCAGCAGGCAGGAGCAGAGCTCTCTCCCACCCAGAGGGAGCAGCTGACACATGGGGACACAACCCAGCCTGGTCACACTTACGTGTCCAGCATGCCGGGGTCTGCAAACACGGAAAACAGATCCTTGTCCTGCAGAACTCCTGGAAAAGACCAGGAAAGGCAGTGAGACAGGATGCAAGAAACAAGAGCCAGTCATACAAAAGCCACAGGGACAAACAGGCATTGTTTTCCAGGAAGCGAGTCATGAGTAAACACCATAAATACTGTTATTGTTTCCCTGGAGCCTTTGTGTTCCAGGAGAGACTCTCGGTCACAGCCACACACCCAAGGGATGGGGCTTTTCTGGCAGATCCCATGGGAGCTCCACCTCAAGGGCGGGATGGAACCTGGCCCCCAGCTCCCTGCAGCCAGGATGTGACTGCATCCCAAACCTCACCTGCCTCAGACCAGCACCATCCCAGAACAGGCTGGGTTAAATCAGCCATTTTGTAGCACTTTGCAGCAGGGACAGAGCATCCATCCCTGCTTTCCCTAATCCCCAAGGACAGAGCATCCATCCCTCCTTTCCCTAATACCTCTGAAACCAGAGCCCATCCCCAAGGACAGAGAATCCATCCCTTCCTTCCCTAATCCCTCTGAAGCCAGAACCCATTCCCAAGTATTCCCAGTGGAGCACAACTGGCAGCTGAGCAGCCAGTGACTCTTATGCTCCACAAAGGAACAAGAAAAGAGGGTTTTTTTTCCAGACAAGGGGAACTCTCCCTCCTCCCTGTCAGGAATAGAATCCAGATTGGTCTCTCTCCCTTTCCCCCCTCAGGAACCAAACATTCCCTCTGGATCACAGCTGGACTCACCCAGAGCCACGGGGTCGCTGCTGAGGCCAGGAGTGGCCACAATGATCTGATCCAAGGATTCCTTGTTTCCCAGCATCTTGAAGACCTGCCAGGGAAAGCAGAGCAACCAGGAACATCACCCAGGCAGGCCCCGCTGTGGGGTTGTCCCCAGAGGAAGGGGACAGCCAAATCCCCCCCAGGAGCAGAGCAGGGAGCCCCACTCACGGCATCTCTGTAGGCAGGGCTGCTGTGCAGGGCAGTGTGCAGGACACGGAATTCCCGGACTGCTGCCACCTTATCCACGGGCTCTGGGGGGGGAACACCACAACAAAACACAGCTCTGCCTCTGCCAGCCCTCACAGCCACTTCACATCCCACCAGCGCTCCCATGCTGCTACAGGGATCCTTTAACATCCCTGGATTGGCTGCAGTTACTGCAGACTCACTGCACTCTCAGATCATAAAAATATACAGGAATATCCTCCCACACGTGCCATGATGGGAATGCCAACTCCAACTCCTCTTTTTGTACAGTCAGGAGCACACACCAGCCCGCTCATTCCCGGGGCTTCGCTATGAATTCCCTGGCAACACCCTAAAATGGATTATGGGCAATTAAGAAAGGGATGATCCCTCTCCACGCTGCACAGCTCATTCCTTAACTCTTCTGTCAGCAGGAAAATTAACACCTGTGCGCTGCTGGGAGAGGTGGGGATTCCCAAACAAGGGGATTCATTCCCCTGGAAACCCTCACAGGAGTGAGCGCCAAGAGGAGCTGTGCCTCAGTCCCTTACAAAGCACATCCCAGCTGCTCCTCAGCCCCTTATAAAGCACATCCAAGGGCAATCCCCACAGTTCCTCCTCACCTGGTTTCTGGTCAGGCTCGGGCCAGGACTTGCGCAGGACATGGACGGTGGAGCCAGACTGGATTCCATAAAAATCCAGGGTCTGGTCATCCCTCAGCTTCCGGCCACAGTAGATCAGGTCTGGGGGCAGAAACACCTGAAGATAAACATCTGTGACCCTCTCAGAATGGGCTGGGGGTCCCTAGGTGTGACTTAGAGCCACGGGCATTATTCAGCAGCTCCAGGGAACAACACAGGGAAGTTGTAGGCTGAGGACCAGGAGAGAAATCATGGAGCTGATCTAGAGGAGGAGGCAGAGTCACCTGCGTAGGAGCCCACTGCTCTCTCAGTTCTCATGAGAGACCTCACAAGGACACAGAGGTGTTGGGAAGCTCAAATACTCCCTAACAAGGGCAGTGCCAGGGCTGGAGCACCGTGATCCCAAGGAAACAGGGAACGAACACGGAGCTCTCCCACCACCACCACCACCGGCAGGATGTGGCGTCCCGGCCGCGGCGAGGACGGGCCGAGGGTGTCCCCAAGTGGCGGGACGGCGCCAGGCTCCGGCGGGGCACGCACCGATGAGCTCGGGGTCCGGCACGGATTCCTGCAGCTTGCCCGTGATGAGCTGCTTGAGGTGCGAGATGCTGCAGCCGCCCAGCGGGCACTCGCCCAGCTCGGTCTCCGGCAGGCGCAGGATGGATTTGGGGGCCAGCGGCTGCTCCGCCAGCTTCACGGCGATGTGCCACTCCGGCAGGGCCATGGCGGCTCCGCGGCGCTGCAGCGGGGGACACCCGAGTGACACCCTGCACACCGAATGGGCTCACGGGGAGCTGGGCCAGCCCCCGCTGGCGCCCACAAAGCCCGGACCCCCCGAGCCCGGAGCCCCGATCCTCCCGGCCCCAGAGCCCCGGGCACAGCCAGCCCCAAAGCCCAAATCCCTCCGGCCCCAGAGCCCCGATC
>VZTN01018604.1:0-30912 GCA_013400515.1 Erpornis zantholeuca | reverse complement strand
CCTGAAACAGGTACTTCCAGGAATGGAGGAATTCCTTCCAAAAGCTGACATTGTCTTAAATGCATAGGATGTAAATACATCAGTAATGAGAATTTCCAAGTATCTACACACATGCATTTACAGAACTTTATCTTGTACAAGTTCTTTCAATGTGTTTTTAGTATTTTAAATTATCAGTGCATCTCCTTTCTGTTGCAAGTAGAAGTTTTTTTCACTGATGCTCCATTTACCAGCATTTAGGTAAATGGTCTTGAACAGCACTGGACTTGAATTAAGTTCTTAATGTTTTCAGACAAGTATTTAAAATAAACTTATTGGAAAAACAAAGAGAGCATTCTCGTTCAGATGCAAATAGATAACCTGCACCTGGAGCTACAAAGTGATACCACTTTTTAGTTTTCTTTCCACTTTCTACTGGAGGAAAACCAGAGATGGAGTGGGTTGGGGTGCATACAGACTCTTCTAACAATGCATTTGTAAGTGATGCCTCTTGTTCTGCTTTTTTCTAAAGCCAATGCATCACAGAGCCCTTACAAGAAACTCAAAGAGGCCTTATCATCTGTAGAAGCTTTTGAAAAACACTACTTAGTAAGTATGAGTTTTGCTTATTTATATTAGTTTTGTATGCTTACACTGTAGATTAAATAGGGGCAAAGTTTTCAAACCTGAGAAGATACACTGAGAACATAAATCTGTATTTCCATATTTCTGTATCAAAGGTTATTTCTTGCACACTGAACACAACAAGGCTGATTTGTTTTACAGCTGGAACCCTGTAGGGGCCCCAACTTTCAAATATTTGCATTAACTTTAATATTTACAGCTATGAGCTGGAGGTTATTATCTGTAGGTATGAATACTTAGATATTAAAAAAGCCAATGTTATGCCTATCATGTTCTGCTACCTCAAATTCAGGATTAACTGAATCTTTCCCAGAAGAACATTGAGGTGTGAATTCAGCTTCCTTTTAAATGGTTTGGACTTGAATTTTGCAATGAATATTACATGATTAAGGTTACACTGTTGATTTTTTTTAATATAAACTGTGGGACATCTGTGGATTATAGGGTTGGACCTGGCATAGATTGATGCACAGTGAGGATTCTAATGTCTATTTTTATTTCCTGACAGCTCCCCTACTTACCAGCCATTGTAATGATTTCAGGTTTTTTGTTCTGCTGGTTTTGGTTTTCAAATAAAAGATTGTTAAATAAAACAAAAAACCCTTGACTCTGACAAGAATGTGTTTGATTTTTTGAGGGATTGGATTGACAGATTTTGTTGGGTTGTTTTGGGTTTTTTTTTCCTTAAATAATTTTCCTTTAAAATTTCTCAGATTTGCAGTACTGCCAATAAGGTTTTCTGGGGAAAACTTGAAGGAAAATGGATTTTTTTTTAACATTAAAACTATGTGATTCTGAATTTTGCAAAGTTTTATCAAAAGAAAAAATCTCAAAACCTGAAGATACCAGGTTTCACTTTTGTTCTTCNAATGGCCAGTAGATAAGAGCTTCTTTAATTCTGGGTGTTGAGCTACCAGCTGCTGTCTAGAAGGGGTTTTATGGTAATTAACTCTGTTAACACTGTGAGCTGTGCTAATCTCTTTTTCAGGAATTTGTTGAATACAATACTTCAGGTGAATTTGCAAGCTGCCTAATCATTCTACTGGAGACTGCCTGCTTTTCTTGATTTTACAGTTTTCAAAAATACAGACACAGCTATTAGACCACAGCTTGGTCATAACTGCTGAGCATCTTGAGTTTTGTTTTTGTTTGTGTTGAAAACCAGAAGGATTTACTCAGATTAGGTGTTGTGCATGTAGGGATCTGTGTGTATAGGCACATGTTCCAATATTTGAGTCAGTAACTTATATGCAATTTAATTCTTTAATAAGTTAATTTATACTCTGAGAACAACAGTTAATTTTGAGATCCTGTAAGCAGCATAATATGAAAACAATGAAAATGGAACGATGCGGTAGAATGAGAGGAGATATTGATTTTATAGTCCACTGAATGCAAGCATCTGGTTTCTCTTGCAGTTAAAATCTCTGGGTTACCTGTGTGGACTTGTGTCAGAGAAGGGACCCAACTCAGAAGACCTTAACAGGACTGTGGATCTGTTAGCAGGGCTGGGAGCAGAGCGCCCTGAAACAGGTACTTCCAGGAATGGAGGAATTCCTTCCAAAAGCTGACATTGTCTTAAATGCATAGGATGTAAATACATCAGTAATGAGAATTTCCAAGTATCTACACACATGCATTTACAGAACTTTATCTTGTACAAGTTCTTTCAATGTGTTTTTAGTATTTTAAATTATCAGTGCATCTCCTTTCTGTTGCAAGTAGAAGTTTTTTTCACTGATGCTCCATTTACCAGCATTTAGGTAAATGGTCTTGAACAGCACTGGACTTGAATTAAGTTCTTAATGTTTTCAGACAAGTATTTAAAATAAACTTATTGGAAAAACAAAGAGAGCATTCTCGTTCAGATGCAAATAGATAACCTGCACCTGGAGCTACAAAGTGATACCACTTTTTAGTTTTCTTTCCACTTTCTACTGGAGGAAAACCAGAGATGGAGTGGGTTGGGGTGCATACAGACTCTTCTAACAATGCATTTGTAAGTGATGCCTCTTGTTCTGCTTTTTTCTAAAGCCAATGCATCACAGAGCCCTTACAAGAAACTCAAAGAGGCCTTATCATCTGTAGAAGCTTTTGAAAAACACTACTTAGTAAGTATGAGTTTTGCTTATTTATATTAGTTTTGTATGCTTACACTGTAGATTAAATAGGGGCAAAGTTTTCAAACCTGAGAAGATACACTGAGAACATAAATCTGTATTTCCATATTTCTGTATCAAAGGTTATTTCTTGCACACTGAACACAACAAGGCTGATTTGTTTTACAGCTGGAACCCTGTAGGGGCCCCAACTTTCAAATATTTGCATTAACTTTAATATTTACAGCTATGAGCTGGAGGTTATTATCTGTAGGTATGAATACTTAGATATTAAAAAAGCCAATGTTATGCCTATCATGTTCTGCTACCTCAAATTCAGGATTAACTGAATCTTTCCCAGAAGAACATTGAGGTGTGAATTCAGCTTCCTTTTAAATGGTTTGGACNTAGATTGATGGAGCATCCTTCCTATGAGGAAAGGCAGAGATAATTTGGATTGTTCAGCCTGGAAAAGGAAAAGTTTTAGGGTGACCTAATTGCAGCATTTCAGTACCTGAGAGGAGCTTACAAGAAAGATGGAGAGAGACTTTTTTTGAGGGATTGGATTGACAGATTTTGTTGGGTTGTTTTGGGTTTTTTTTTCCTTAAATAATTTTCCTTTAAAATTTCTCAGATTTGCAGTACTGCCAATAAGGTTTTCTGGGGAAAACTTGAAGGAAAATGGATTTTTTTTTTAACATTAAAACTATGTGATTCTGAATTTTGCAAAGTTTTATCAAAAGAAAAAATCTCAAAACCTGAAGATACCAGGTTTCACTTTTGTTCTTCATTTACTTATAGGACCAGTTGTGAAGCTGGATCAAAATAAAAATCTTCAGAGTTGCTAGTTGCTCTTACATATTCAGTTCCAATATGCACCTGAAGATCTCTGCTAAGCTCAGGAGTAACTTCCTAAATTTAAGAAACTAAGTAGGATCTGTAGTGTTTGCCAGAGGAATTGCCATTTCTCATTGTATTTATGACTGTACTTTTATGCAAGGCAAATTCAGGTGTCAGATGCACTATCAAAATTGTTTCCTCTGTAGTTATCACCTAAATATATACATTTTATGTATATCCATATTTAATCCAATCTTGTTGTGTATTCAGTGGATAAGAACATAGAATTAGTTAAAACTTCCAGACACAGCTAAGATAATTTATTTGCATTAAAAAAAAAAATCTTCTCAGTTTGAAGAAGATTTTGTCCTGTCACAATGCAATGTATTTTTTATATTTTTATATATCTGGCCAGAGATTATTATGGACTTTGGAAAGAAGTTGGGTGGTTGAATGCAGTTACTCTGTGTTGTAACTGCTAATTTTGTGAGAAGGGTTTGTTGCTGTTATTAAAGCTTAGGGCAAGGGGAGGAAGGTGAGGAAAGGGGAGAAGGTGACACTTGGACACTGTGGCTGCATTGGAAATTACTCTTAAAGATGAGGGATAAAATTCAATTTGGGAATGCAAGCAAAATTCCTTTAAGGCATTCTAGTGAAAGTAATTATTCTGATTCTAACTTAGCATTTACAGATATGGGATAATGATCAGCTGCAGGAGGAGGGAAGGTGACCTGTTACAAACTGCTGTGTATTTTGTGCTCAGGGCAGATGTGACTCATTCTGGGCATTTTGTTGCAGTAACTTAGTCAGTAGCTATGAGTTTGTGTGAAATACCACAGAGCTGCTAAAATTACATAAAGCTTATATTGGTTTCTTCTCTTTTAAACAGGATCTGTCCCATGCCACCATTGAAATGTACACAAATATTGGAAGAATTCGTTCAGCTAAGCTTGTGGGAAAGGACTTGGCAGAGTTTTATATGTAAATGACTCTTTAAAATGTCTTAAATGCATTGCCTTTGCAAAGTTTGAATATCCCTGAGAAAGATGTGCTGTACTTAAACAGGAATTTTTAAAAGTATTTTTAAAAAATGTAAACAAACTCTGTTTCAGGCTGTATTTCAGAGGAAAAAGAAAAGAAAACTAGCAATCTCTTTATATGAAACCCTAATTCCCACCTCATGATTTTGTACTCTTGCCTTTAACTGTCCTATATTCCAGCTTGATCTTTCTTCTGGGGAGAAAAGGGTGGGAAGATATCTATAAACTTTGAAACAAGTCAGAAGCCTCCTTAGTGAGCAGGCTATAGTAAATGCAGTTATCTTTACATATATGCACTGCATCTATCTAAAAAAAGCCAGAAAACGTGTCTGGAGAGTCATCAGTTTCATATTTGAGGTTATTACTGCAAAGTGGTTGTTTCCCGTGGTGAGAATGATTTTATTCCTGATTTTCAAATACGGTTTTTGTGTTTATCTCTGTTGTTAAAATCCACTGAGAAAACCTCCTTCATTTTTCAGTGTTGTTTTGTTTTTCTTATTTAGAAGAATTTAAGGGTGCTAAGTGGATTTTTGGAAAACATGTTTGGTATGCCTCCCACCTAAATTCACTAAGGTAGCCAGGTCTCCTAGTTGCAGCAGATTCTCCTAAACTAACTTAAATTTTCACCAGAGGGAATAATGTTGGGTTTAAAGACTACCACGGAACTGCTGTGTGGTGATAAAATTTTCATTGAAGTATTTTTCTGCTTTTTAAACTTTTGAGTAAGCAAATTTTTAGTTAACTGTCAGAAGCTTAAGATGGCTTTTGTTTCATTTGTGGGAGGTATCTTCACCTCATTTGCTCTGACTTGGGATATATCTGGATATAAAACCTTTCACTGATGTGGAATATTGACATTAATTGCAGTTCTACTTGCTTAAGGGAATTGCAGTAGAGGAAGGCCCATATGTTCATCTGTTACCAGAAAATTAGAGATCATAATGGTTCCCTGCAGTTTGTCCTGCATTTACTTGCAGTGTTCGTCCCCCATCACCACTTTGAGAAAAGATGTGGACAGTTTCCATGCCTGCAAAGGTTCTTACACTGCTCTGTGCTCATTTCTTTATTTTCCAAGGAGGAAGAAAGGTCCCCAGAAGGCAGAGGTGTATCTTCAAGGAGCACTGAAAACCTACCTTGCAGAGGGCTGGGCACTGCTGGTCACACACACGAGGAAGCAGCTGGCTGAATGTCAGAAACAGCTTGGGCAGGTAGAAAAGTATCCTTGAACAGGCAGAGCCAGAACAATCAAGACTGGAGAAAATGATGCTTGGGATTATTCTTCTAACATATCTCTAACTTTTATTTAGTACAGACTGCCAGACATTCTGAGTCTGAGCTGGGGCAGCTGAGTTATTTCTTGTTTCCAGTGTTGCTGTTCATTTGGGCAGGGTTGGGTTATTTATTTTTTCATATTTACTTTTTTAACAACTGATTCACTTAACACCTTTTGCATGTGGTTGCTGCCCTTTCTTTTAAGTATGTCTAAGCTCTAGAGAGTGATGCATCATGGATTGTGTGAAGTTTTTCTTTAGTTCACCAGATGGCATAGAGTGAGTGTATTTTGGGGGTTCTATTGTGCTGATTTTTTGTTGGTTTGTGTGTTCCTAGAACAAGACACACATTTTACATGTCAGCTTCCTTTGCAAATTCTCACATCACTTTCAAACATGCTTAAATTTTTCTGCTTCAGTGCAAATGCTCATAAAAAAACTGAGCCAGTACTATTGCATTCTTAGCTAAATATTCAAGTGATCATTTATATCCCTGGCACTTAAAATTGTAAAGAGCATCTTATGACTTAGTTATGGTAAGTGATGCTGTAACAGCTGGCAGATTCTCAGCCAAGTAAACTGGAATAAAATAGAATACTCAAGATTATTTAGTGCTAAATGTTGGGCAGTGTAATGCAAGACACTGTGTCTTTGCCGTGCACACTGCATTTATTATTGTCAAATAATGAATTTTCTATGCTCATTAATCTTTTTAGATGAGGCAAGATTGCACTGGTTAATAATGGATATTTTTAGTACATTTTCAAAAGAAGTATTGTGATTCTGCAATACTATCAGATAATGGTAGATCTTCCACTGTTTCTTGTCTAGTGGAAAAGTGTGATGATAACAGCAGGTCTTGTCTCTAAAGATCATAAAAGCAGTACTCAAATGTCTTGGTTTCAGTCAAATTGTTTTGGGTTTCTACCTCCTGGTTCCTTAACTTTATTAGTTATCTCCAAACGAGCAGCGTTTTAGCTGGTGATAATCACTTAACAGAAGAGGAACGCAAAAGATTTTGCCAAGAAATACTGGATTTTGCCAATCAGCAAGCAGAGAACCAAGGTAAGTCTGTGTCTTAAAACTTAAGAATCTGGTTGTTCCCTAAAGGTAGATGGGGAGGCTTTTTGTGATTGGGTTCATTATTTTGTGCATAATTTCTAAACTTGAGATCTCCAAACCATTTATAAATCTACAGTGATTAAGAATGGTCAAAGATGAAAGGGTAATTAACATGTTCATCCTGAATGCTGTGAAGTATTTGTTTTCTTTCAGTTACGTTTCTCTGCTTTAACAGCCTGTATTTATTTATTAAAATAAATTTATTGTGTGTTGGGTTTTTTCAATTCCTGACCTATCTTTGTCTCTCATTGCTGGCATGCAAGTGGCAGCTCTGTGATGTACTTCCTGGATTTTGATGTTAGATCTCTGCCCATCTTCTTGCAGCTTATTATTTTGTCCATCCCATTTCCTCTCTTTATTCTTCACCCTGCTTCAGTGATACCTTCTTGACAGATATTAATCATAATTCAAATTCTTATGGAATACTTCCTGTAGATCTGAAGACTGCTTATTTTTATGCAGACATCTTTTCTTAATGAATAGGCATACCTTAAGTTGTATGTTACTTTAGACTTGATTCTTAATTAATTTTTGGTACTACTTCAGGGTTGATTTTGGAATGTAGAAAAGAGAATGAAAACCCCCTGCATAGCAAAGCTGCTGGCTCAAGGCGCCAGTCTGATTATTAGTTTCTTAAACTTGTACAAGCTCTGGGCAGTTTGTCACTTAATGCTGCTGTGTTCTGTAGTAGTGAAATGTTCAACTTCTGCTTGGACAATCTCTCTTAATTCGGTTGTTTTTAATAGCCTGGATATGGAAATTGTAGTCAAAATAACTGTTGGAAAACAAATCTCAGCATCTTTAAGTCTTGTGCAAGATAAAAAATTGGAAAGCATTAATTTGTTATGAAGTGATTCATTGTGAAAAGTTGTTGATCCATTTAATTCTAGAGTTTAAAAATTTAAGAGAAGAGATTTGCTCATCTCCAGCAGCACTGGAAAATAATAAAATCCCTGTTTTTATCTTTCCAGGTCAAAAGGTTATATTGCCTATGCACTCCTTTGCCCAGCTGAAAACTCTGCATTTTGACCCTCCAAATGCTGTTGTCCACGTGGGTGGAAAGTTGTCCATCGAGTTGATTTTGCTGAGCCAAATGCCCATCCCTGTGCAGGTGGACCAGGTTGCCATCCACGTTCACTTCAGCATCGAGAAGAACAGCTACAGGAAAACAGCCGAGTGGCTCACCAAGCACAAAACCTCCAACGGTGTCATCAGTTTCCCTAATGAAACTGCAGGCCTGCCTTTATCCAGAAACAACCTGCCAGCTCTGGAGCTGTCTGAAATGTACGAGAGGAGCCCCTCAGACAACTCCTTGAACACAGCAGGAATCATCTGCAAAAACACGCACATGCTGCTGCGGAGGCAGGAGAGCAGCAGCTCCCTGGACGTGCCCTCGGGGGTCACTCTGGAAGATGGGGCTCACGTGTTGAAGTGCAGCAACTTGACTCTGGAGCCAGGGGACAATAAAATAACCTTCAATATTCAGGTATGTTTTTGTAGGTGGGTGATTGTAGCACTCGTGAAAGAAAAGCTGAAAGTAGTGGCTGAGGAAGAGCATTGTGCTGGCGAGTGGTACCTGTACTGCTTCCTGTTACACTTGGATCATCCATTCCCCTTACAGCTTTTTGTTGTTGTGCTCCATCATTTCCCTTGCAAGGATGCTGCTGTGTTTATGCTAAATCCTACAGATGACTCTTTTATTTGAAATCATTTGAGTCAGCCTTTCTAAAATTATTTTAAACATCTTGACTATTGCTGCCAAAAATTAAACTGATAAATTTATATGCAATATAATGTACTGCTCATGAAGTTTGCCTGCACTGCTGAGCTCATTCAGAATAATGTCTAAAAGCTTTGATGTGAATTCTTTTTCTAGCCCTTTAATAAGTGATTGTGTGGTTAAATTTGGTTGACAGCCTGTTCTTCTCTGCAGAGGGTGGTAGAAAAATATTTCACTTGGTGGATGTAGTAAACCTACCTGCAAGAAGTTGAGATCAGCTACAAGTATTTGAATTTAAAATATGTTGGAATTAAAATTGTCCTTATTAGTCATCTTATCATCTGAGTTAACTAACTTATTAGTTATCTTATCATCTGTGGAATGGCAATAATGTCATTTGGTAGTGAACTACCTACTGACCTAAATTCTGAGGATCCTCATCCTCTCATTGGGATGAGTTAATGGGATTTGGATATGTCAGAGGCTTTGGTGGCTGGAAATGCCATTTTCTGTGAAATGAATTAGCATGTGTGTAACCTGGATTTCACATGGGGGAGCACTACTAGAGGGGAGCTGTTAGGGACTGCACTGAGCTGGCATTTGGGCTTAGAGGCATCAGGAAGCAATTGGAAACACCAGGAGAAGAGATATGGCTGAAGAGCAAGCTAGAACTCTACTTTGAATTTGCCTGGTTCTGCTGTTGATCTGATGCCACTGGAGGATGGACAACCTTACATTTATAACTTTCCTATTTTCCCAACCTTCCCTTCAAGAAAAGAACTTTGCTTGGGAAGACTGCTGAGTGTGAATCCCACAATATAGTTGTTTAAAGCATGATTTACCTGTCCTTAAAGGGAAAATCTGAGCATGTTATAATTTTAACAGTGTATTATTAGATAAAACAATGAAAGCTTCTCTGGATTTGAGTTGCAGTACTTACAAAATACTTACTAAAAATCCATTATCATTGTAGTCATACACTGTGTCACTTCTGCTGGATTACAAAGCTGGCCAGAGCATAGAAACTGCTGATGACTTCTTTTCTGAATTTTCTTAAAGTAATGCTTAATTGCACCACTTCTGCAGGAGGAGGAATGACTGTGCTTCTATGATCCAGAAGGAGTTTGATCCTTTCTGTAGACCTTACACTGATGATTAGCATTATTTCTGCTGACAGCAATCTTCCAATTTTTCCAAGCCTTTAAAGAGATCAGAAAGCATTGTCTAAATTCTTTAGTCCAATATTCCCATCCCATGTTAAGATTTAAAGTATGTGTACATTTTGAATTAGTTTACTCAGGCTTTTCTGGTTTTTTAAGGGCTAAAATGAAGTGAGTTTAATGTCAAAATGCATAATACTGAATTTCAGTCTGGATTTGCCATGTAAATAACTGCATGAGGTTTGAATGTTGAGTTGGTACAGTTTTTCTCCATAACTTGTAGACTTACTGAATTACACCCAGCATTGGTATTTATGTATTATACCTGCTGAAGTGGCACATGAAAGAAAGAAAACACTACCCATTCCCTAGCAGTCCCTAAGAGCAAAGAATAAATATACTAGCAGGTGTTGCAGATTTGCTTTTGTTTTTAATCTTATCGAGAAACATCCAGAATCCCATTATTCAGGGTGTGGGAAGAGTTGGAAATGAAATATGAATGTGTTACTTTCCTGTAAACATTGGCTCAGGGCGTGTGGTGGTGAATGTGTGAAATCAATAGCTTGAGCTGAAAGCTGTGCCTTAGATAAATGCCCTAGGATTTTATAATTGTTTTTATGAATAAGCCAAATAAGCACAGGTATTGTTTGGGTACTTAATACTGGTTTTTTATGTATGTTGCACTTTGGGGGGAACCAACCAACAAAAAAGGCAAAACATACCCCAAAGTAACAAATGGACAGCATAGCTACTACTTCAGTTATTGTGATTATTAGTACTTGTTAAATGAAGATGTTTTCTCTTGAGTCAGACAGCACTCTAGAGCTCCTGTCTTAATGGGGCAAAAGGTGCTCCTTTGTGCAAATCTTGTCATTTACTCAGAAAACAAATCTGTAGTTTTAATCTACAAATCCAAAGTACCTGACAAAAATAGGCTGGAAACATTCTGTTCTTTAGTAGAGGGTTTGTTCTAGAAGTGTTTTCTTAAGCTTAAAAAAAGCCATTCAAATGTTTTCTTCCAAGGCCAAAGAACCTGGGACTTACACACTCAGGCAGCTGTGCACTTCAGTGGGAAAGGTGCAGTTTGTGCTTCTTCACATCTACCCGATCGTGCAGTACGATGTGTACTCCCAGGAGCCCCAGCTCAAAGTGGAGCCCATGACTGGTAGGTACAGTGCCTGTGCTGAAGCTGCTTTCATGCTTCCCATTGTGCTCCTGTGGGGTTAGAGAAAGTGCTTCATGGCATCATAGTTTGCCTTACTCTGCATTTTGAGTCTAAAACATAACCTTGCTTTTCAAATTATCCATTTATGTCCTGCCAATAATGGCCAGTTTTGAACAACTGTCCAGTGCTTGGACACATCGTGTCACTTTTGAATATTGATTTGAACATGTAGTGTCACTGAAATACCAGGTGTGATTTGAGTTGCCTCACTGCTTAGAAGTGAATGTTTACATTTGTAATTGACTGAGCTCCTTATTGGTCAGGTTTGTGATCACAGGATCAGGTAGGTTGGAAGAGACCTCTGGGATTGAGTGCAGCCTGTAGCCAAAGACCATCTTGTCACCCAGACCACATCACTGTGTGCCACATCCAGTCTTTCCTTAAACACCTCCAGGGACAATGACTCCACCATCTCCATGGTCAGCCCGGTCCAATGGCTATTCTCCCTTCCTTTGAAGAAATTCCTCCTACCTTAATGCTGCAGTCCCTTTGATGTTTATAGGAAATAAGTAAGAAACAGGATTCTCTATTAGAGATAATAATATAAACGTATTAAAAATGAATACTGAATACATTCATTGGTTTCAGGGACAGCTGAACACTACTTGTTTTAGTGTTTTATTAAAGTGTATAAATGGAAGTAAATAGTGTTTTATTTTCAGGCTGTTGAGTGTTGCAGCTGAGGAGTTAATGTGCATTTTGTGCTGTCATTTCAGTCACAGGGGTTGCAGTGTGTGGCGAAGGAAGGACAGGCATATTGGCAATTAATGAAATTAGGGAACCCTGTGAAACTGATAGCTGTGATTCTGTGTGTACACTGGCATTCCTGTTAGTCTGATCATGTAAATACAGCATGTGGGTATGACTGGCATCACAGGTGTGAAGATACAGAGCTGCCTGCAACCTGGAGAACTTCAAAAGCTTATTAAATTCTGTGGGGTTATTGTATTTCACTGAATTCTGTGCTGCAGAGCCAGCTCATCTAAGCCATCCAAGATGCAGTGGGTTTGGGCTCTCAGGTTGAAACCAACTGTTTTCCCCACAGTTGTATCTGAGCTGGGTTTGATGTGTCACATAACACCAAACCCCCACACTTGTAAGTTACCCCAGTGTGTGACCAATTGTTTGCTAACAAGCCTTAGTGCATTGTATCCATGTACCATGTGTTAACAACTGCTGCTCTGTCCCTCAGAAAGCCTTTTGGCTGGCATTCCCCAGAAGGTGAAGTTCACAGTGACCACTGGTCACTACACCATGAAGAGCGGGGACACTCTGCAGCTCAGCAACGCGGATGCCATGCCCATCCTGTACCACCCTGAGAGCAAGGCAGTCATCTATTCCAACACCAGGGGTAAGCCAGGAAGTGAAAATGAATAATCTTCAAAAGGCTGACAAGTTCAGTCATCCCAAAGCAACCTGTACTTACAGTATTGAGAACACTGACACTGTTTGTCGGTAGTCATTATTGAGAACAATTTTAGGGATTTGCATCTGAGTATTTCAGTGCAAGAAATGTCTTAAATTTTCCCCCTCAAAATAGTAGTATGAATTTTTACAAACGTAGCTGCACAATTTTACTTTCATTGGTGAAGTTCAGAAGGCATGTGAAACTGCTGCATGTGTGTATGTGCAGGGTTGCTTGACGTGAAATTATGAGACTTAACAAGGTGCTTTCACTTTTTAAAACCTATTTATAAGTGTCATATGATAGGCTAAAGTAGCTCTTCAGCTGGTTTGAAGTTAGTTGTTAAATTGCCCTCTTAGTTCCTTCCTGAACATTAGAAGGAGAATTATTGCATGGAATGTATTGACCACCTTCCTGCAGTTTCAGAAGGATAGAGCATAGGAAGTTAAATATTTAACATGTGCAGATTAACATGTTAGAAGAGGTTACTGTGGATTTTTATAACATGGTTTCTCACTGCTCTTTTTGCAAATCTTGCTAGAATGGTTATGGTACCACATATTTTTCTATGATTTTCTCTTTTTTTCCTATTCTACACATCTATAGAAAAGATTTCAGAGTCATCATTAAGGATTCAGTCTTCAGAAAAGATCACAAGCATCAGCTTGCCAGTGGCTCCTGCATATCATGTGATTGAATTTGAACTAGAGGTCATGTATTTGCCATCAGCCACGGAATCTGCAGTGGAGAAGCAAAATACTACAAATAAAGAAAATCACAGAAAAAAGAAAGAGAAGCAGAAACAGGACAACTGCATGGCTACTGTTGACCAAAAAGTAAGATGTAGCTTATTATTTTTATTATGAAATTTATTTGATCACAGGGGTAAGCACTTCACAAAATAGAAGTGGTGGTGAGGGGGAACTTGCTTCTTTGGAACTTATTTTCCTTCAAAAGACATATGTGCAAAAACCATAGCAAATGTTAAAAAAGTAAAGAATTTGTAAATATAAGCAGAAATATACACTGTGGTTAATAAATTGTCAACTGTCCCTTGGCTAGTAATCTAAGTTTCAGTGTTTTAACACAGTTTATAAAGCACAGAGGGTACCTGTGTCTTTGTAAAAGGTGGCATGGTGGTCTTTTAATTCTAGCTTCTGATTCATTGGAAAGATGAAGTCAAGTGTGCTGCTTCAGATTAAAACAAGTATACATTAAATGCACTTTTAAAAATATTTTGAGCTTTTATTTAATGATTTAAATTCAATTTATTTAAATTATTATAAAGACTTTTAAATAACAGATCTTACAGTAGTTAATTTGATAGTGACCTTTACCAGGTTTTTGTACTAAGATGCCATTGGTGTCCTTTTATCTATTCTTTCTTCTATTCCCCTTCCTTTATTTATAATGTTTAGAACTGGGTATGTCAGTTCTTAGAGTTGCTTTGAGATTTCATATCCCATTCACAGGCAAACAAAACCCTGTATTTTTTCAGATTAGTTTTTACATACTGATTTTTTTAGATTTTTATTTCTTCCCCTCCTGGATGCATTACGTATTGAGACACTTGATGAGAAAAGTTTTGCTTAGGAAGGAGAAGAAAAGCAAAATCATTGTGCCAAAGAGCATTGCAAATAAGAACTGTGTTCCCTTTTTTCTTTAGGTGACCATTGATTGTCCTTGGTCAATTTACTCCACAATTATTGCATTAACATTCTGCATACCCTTTAATGCCAAGCATTCCTTGTTGTCAGCTGGCAAACGGTAATGTACTCATTATTTATTTATTGTTTCTTTCTTCTTACAAAATATGGAGCTGGGCTTTCATAACTCATATTTATAACAGCCTTTTTTTTTAGATATAGTAGTTGGGCTTTTACTGTCTTCCCCCTGGAAGCATGTGCATTTCCTCTTGTGTTCTTTCCTGACAATAAAACAAATTTGTGGCTTTGGAAATAAGACCACAGGATGAACCCAGTTAGCCTGTTACTGTGTATTTCCTTGGTTTTGTTTAATATGAAAGAGGATGTTTTACAGCCTTGTTTTATGGACATGGATTCTCTCAATGTAACTCTTCAGCTTTCATTGAACAAACTGTGTCACGTTTTTCAGGAAATATGTGCAAGTCCGTGTACAGAATTTGTCAGAACTCTGTTTCCAGCTTTCAGACTACAGCCTAAAAAATTCTGCTGAGTGTACAGATTTGCAGCTGGTACCTCTCAACCCTGCATCTCAACAGGTAAAAATTCACTTGGTGGTTTCTTCAGCTTATTTATCTTATGGTGGCAGTTTGTCATTGGGTTTTAGGAAAAAAAATCAGGTAGACAGTTTTCCAATTAAATACAGCTGGAAACCAGTTCAGTTCCACAACAGTTTCTTACCATAGAAACATGGAATGATTTGGGTTGGAAGGAGACTTGAAGATGATCCAGTTCCAATCCCCTGCCCTGGGCAGGGACATCTTCCACTAGACCAGGGTGCTCAGAGCCCCTGGCTTTGAACGCCTCCAGGAATGAGGCATCCACAAGTTCCCTGGACAACCCTGAAGTTTCTTTCAGCCTTGTCTGAACACATTAAATTGTTCATTCTTGGTGCCTAGAAAAAGTGTATTAAAACATGATAACTTTATTAAATTTGACTTTCGATTAAAATATTTTCAGGCACAGCTGAATGTGAAGTGTTTCCTTTTGAAACATTTGATTCTGACAGTGAAATGGATCCTTCCTTTTTAAAAAGATATGCATCGTGAAAAAGATTCACTGTTCATTTTGGTTGCTTATTTCCCTAATGATTCATTGAGTTTGTTTCTATAAACTGTAACAATGTCAGAACAAAACATATTGCATGCATGCATTTCCCCTTCTTTGTGAGAGGAAGGAAGGAGCTAACATTCTAAACATTCTCTTCCAGGTTGTGTACAGTAAGCAATCAATATTCTTTGTATGGGAATTGAAGTGGACAAAAGAGCTTCCTCTCTCCTTGCAGTGCCTGTTTTCAGTCAGCTTTTGTCCAGCTACCTCTGAAGAACAGTCTCTTACCCTGAAGCCGTTCACTTACCAATTCCAAGTGGAAAATTTTTTTGTAAGTACTCAGATTCTAAGTATAGGGTAGCATATCTTAACTGAATATGGTTTCCTAATAAGTGGAAAGGGAAAATCAAGACATACATTAGAAAAATTCTGTTTGTATCATGTGGTTGATGCCTACTTAGAATCATTGGAAAGTCAGTTGGTAAGTGACAGAACTGCAGCCTGATATGATATAGTGGGATCATATCCTTGCCATGGGAATGTGGTGGGGTCATAACACCTGAGCTGAATCTTGTTCCATTTTTTTACAGTTTTCACCTTCTTGGGTTGGTGCCATGGAAATTGTCTGCAGACTTCTGAGCTGCTTTTTCTCTGCTGGCTTAAGATTGTGCTCTCCAAAGCTAATTGCCATTTCCAAAATATCTTTGCTATTGAAAGCATCTGAGTTGTTTTTTGTAGTGCTTGAGATGAGCTTCTCTAATGAAATATTTAGGGTTTTTCTAGGCCATTATCTGAAGTGTTTCTTCTTTCCCTTTATGGACAAAGTTTTTATTCCTTTGATCAGCTAGGAAGATTATAGGCTAGGTAGAATTCCTTTAATAGGAAGTTTAATCAACATTATTTAATCTTATCTCTAAATTCAGAGTTATACTTTATGATGCTTGGGTAAAAAGCAGCATCATAAGACTCTCATTTGGTTAAGTCCTTTTATCTGTTTTCAGTGTTGTTTTCCTGCTTATTGCCAACTGGCACTGAGCAGTATTTTAGGTGTTTGTTTGCCTACTGTCGTGTAACAAGCATTTGTTGGCAACAGTATCAGGATCTTCCTGGGGTTTTTAAAGACAACTACCTGTGTTAAACAGTGAGGGTTTTCTGGTAGAAGTTTAATTTTGTAGGAATTAAAAATCAGCTCGATGATATGGGCACTGTTATTCTGAGGACTGTGACAGGAAAAGGGATGAAGTAGTTCTGTATTACTCAGAATTGAGTGTTGTGTCTGTAAAGGGAGGAGGTGAGAAACTGATAAAAATCGTTTAAATAGTAAGATTAGTGTCCATTTAGGAGCATTGAAAAGCTGTGTTAAAAGTACAGAAGTGAAGGAAAAAAATATATTCTCACTGCTGGTATCAAAAATAAATTGAATCAAATTTGATTTGATCTAGTGGAAGGTGTCCCTGCCCATGGCAGGTGAGTTGGAATGAGATGATCTTTAAAGGTCCCTTCCATTGCACAGCATTCCAGGATTCCATGTTCTATGATTTTCTTAAACTGAACAAGATAATGAAGTGAACATGACTTAAGAGTGATTCTTGCATTTAGAAGATTTAACAGGATGTGTCTGTTACAAGTAAAGTTGGTCCTGTACCCATTGTCCAGTTCAGTATAAACACACGTAGAACTCCCCTTTTTTCTTGATAGCAGCACTGTTTTCTTCCTGACAGACACTGTACCATGTGAAAACTGAAATCTTCCCACCCTTGGATGCAGAGTACTGTAAAACAGGCTCGCTCTGCTCCTTAGAGGTGTCCATCACCCGTCTCGCTGAGCTCTCCGAGGTTGACAGAGATGAAGCATTAACAGAATCAGATGGATACTGCACAACAAAACTTATGTATGAAGGTAAGAGTATTTCTGTTAGGCATTTTGATACATTTCCCCCGATTTTTTCTTGACAATAACATCTGCCAGACTTGCTGTAAATTCCAGTGTTGCGGCTACAGTTGCTCAGTAAAGCAGTTTTTATTTTGCTAGACTGGGAATGTTTTATTTTCTCCTCATTAATTTGCTTTCCAGTGGAACAGGAATGTTCTTCAGATTGGATGGATATATGCTTGAGGCCCAACTATGGTCCCTTCTGTGTAGGGCTGTTTTCTTACCTTGCACAGCTCTTCACACATAAAAGCTGGTAGGCTTTTAGATGTTCCTAAAACGCAGATTTTCAAAGTGCTCTATAACTGTCCTGAGGGTTCTCCATTTTTCACAGAAGATCTTTATAGTGTTTCCTCTTTATTCTTGCAGTTGTTGACAACAGTAGCAACTGGGCAGTCTGTGGAAAAAGCTCTGGAGTGATTTCTATGCCTGTAGCACCTCGAGCAACTCACAAAGTCCACATGGAAGTGATGCCTCTGTTTGCTGGGTATCTGCCTTTCCCTGATGTCAGATTGTTTAAATACCTCCCTCACCATTCTGCTCACTCCATGCAGCTTGATGCTGGTAAGGCCTTTTTGACCATGTGGTTACTTAAAAATTTACTCAGCTTTTCCTGTGTTCTTGTGAAAAGAGAAGAAGCAAGGCAAGAAATACATTGACAATATATGGACTTGGTCGTATATGGACCAGGTGCTCATAGGTGTCTTTGTTACCTTCACTCACAGTCCTGATTGGAAAGTTGCTCTAATGAGAACTTTGCATTTCGGTTGCCACCTAAATCTCTGAGGAGGAATAATAAATGTATTGCTCTCTTACATTTCCTTTAAAGATTAGGGTGCAAATTAGTTGTCACTGGATTTATAATCAAGTGAAAGCTGTTTGATAACCCCTTGAAGAAGTTTCCCTTTCTGTAAATTGTGTGCCTTCACTAGCTTTGAATTTTTTTCCCAGTTTTCAAGGGATTGAGTACAAAATAAAAGAACTGCTGAAAAATTGTGGCATATAAACCAGATTAGATGCAGAGTTCAAATTACCACAACCATGTAAGAGTATTTATCTGTACTGTTGAGTAGTCCCAGAGCCGTAGTGAAAATTCACTCCTAGAAGCATCATAGCACTTGTCAGTGGAGCTGCCAGTGTCCGTCCCTGTAGCTTGTGACAGATGTGAGGTCATGCTACTGAAATTTCCCTTTGAAAGCAGTGTAATTCACTCTGTTACATCTGGTGCTGGCCAAAAGTGTGCAGACTGTTGTCTCAGCAGAGATGCTCAGTAACTGTGAACATGTGTTAAGCTGTCCGTCTGAGCTCTGAAATGACCTTTTAAAGGTAATTGGTAGAATAAAAGCGTGGGGTTTATTTTGTTTCAAACAGATAGCTGGATTGAAAACGATAACCTGTCTGTGGACAAGAATGTGGACGAGCAGGCTGACAGCAGCAGCATCAGGAGCAGGGGGAGCCTGCATTCCACGGCCAGCGGGGAGCACAAGGGGCTGCCCATGCCCCGGCTCCAGCCCTTCTCCCCGGGCCAGGTCTTCAACAGCAGCACAGGGATGCAAATCCTTGTCATTCCCAGCAAGGACGACCACGTTCTGGAGGTCAACATCACGTGACAGCTCGGAGTGGAGACCAGGAGCTCGCTAGGAACTGGATATGAAAGCACTTTATGGGATAATGACCTGCTCAGTCTTCGTTGCAACATTAACTCCAAGGAGACCTGTGGCACTGGCGTGTACTGGCCATGGAAGCACCAGACAATTGTATCAATTTAAATGTACAGTGAGGCTTGTGTCAGCTAGTTTAAATTGCCACTTTAGTATGTTTTGTGTCAGCTATTGGGTTTTTTCCTTGCAGTCACATCCCTGCATCACAACAACACAGGGCAACAAAAAGCAAAAAAATCCAAATCTTTGGACCACTTCTTTATTTTTGTCAGGCAGCTGAGAGATTTGTTTCATGCTTCCTACGTAATTTAGAATGTAGAGTTGGATGATGATAATTATCCAAATCTTGAATTTTTATGTAATAATTTACAGGATTTTCCACACACGTGCCAGAAACATAACAGAGCATACAGCAGCACATTCACTGGTGTAACAGTTGCTTTTCTGGTTTGGTTTTATTTTGTTTGTTTGTTTGATCATTGTTAATTCCTGCCATTGCAATTTTATATTAAACTTCCATCATTTGCATACTTAGATGCATGGAAGAGCTACTGCTATAAACAATCTTAACTAAACAAAATTCCTTAATTTTCTGAGGCTTTCTTCTTCACAGAGTAGACACTGTGATGTCACATATTATATGATTTTTTTTTGGGGGGGTGGGCTTTGGGTCATCCTCTTGCATATTTCTTACCAAAGAAAGATATTGATAGAATTCAATAATAAATTATTTGGCTTATTGAGTTCCCAGATTAATTTCTTTTATTACCATTTCCAAGTGGCTTGGTTTGCTGCCCCAATTTTTAAGTTGGGGCAAAAATTCAGTATGATGTGATACTTGAACAGTCAACCTTTCATCATAAAGGCTTAGTGTAATTATTACTGATTAGAGGCCAGACTTGTGCATTCATGATGAAAGAAGGAGGTTGGTTTGATATAGGAAAGCTTGCAGATGTAGAATAATCGTGAAGCAAAGTTAAAACATGTAACTTAAAGAATTTCATTATTTATATCTGAAATGTAAATACAAAAAAATGTAAAAAAAAAAGTGTAATTTTTGTGAATGTTGCAAATCCACCTGTGACTGGAAAAATTACAACTTCTTCTGATGTCCTGCTTCTGATATTGAAACTTGTGCATTTAATGTGAGAATGACCTTTTCTACTTGCAGATCTATAATGGTGCGTTGTCAACAGACTCCACAGAGGAAACAGTCCCATGTCCAATACTTGTCAGCAAAACTAAAGTGAGGAGCTGCTCTTTAGACAAATTCATTGTTACTATTTTTTTTTGTTGTTTCTGCTAAATTACAAAGGGGAAATAAAAACCAAACCCTCTTTCCAAAAAGAACTACAAATAAGTGAAAAATGAATAGGCACCCTGCACTCGTCTAAACTTTTTCTTTTTTTAAATTTATTTTTATTTAAAAATTCTAAATAGATGTATAAAGTAGACCTGCTAGCTGAAAATGTTCTTAATATGCATCTTCTTTCTGTGAAGGAATGCCCTTTCTCTGTGGAAATCATACCATTTTATTCTGGATAAAACCCAAAGCATCATTCAGTGCTGATGACTGCTGGGATTCTTTGACTGGAAAAGGTAACAAGTTAGTGACTTTGACACTGCAGGTATTATTAATTCCATTTTCATGGTTTGCTATTAAATCATTTTTCACATTGTTCTGTAATATACTGTTAGATTAAACACATTGTACTAAGATTGTTTAATGAAATTGTAAGCGTTACAGTTCTAAATATACATGTTTTAAAAAGAAATCAACTTCTCCACTGCTGTGAATTCTGTTTGCTCTGGAGGAGTGATTGTTCCTTCTGTTTTAACCAAAGCTGCTGTTGTCTGCAAAAATCAGATTTGTTACCTGGTGTGCAATTACACACTCGAGGGAAACTTTATTTATTTATTTCAGCATTGCACAATCCTGGAGGCTCCATGGTATTCCACTGATCCAGCACCCCCCTCCAGACTTTCCCTGCTGTTACTTATACACAGAAGTTCAGTGTTAGCAACCTCCCAAGTACAGCCCCTCCTTTACGAATGGTTAATAATTTCCACACAAGCTGTGTAATCCCAGCTGCTCTCCGTGCATGCTCCAGGGCAGGATTTTCACCTGGGCAGGGTCTTTTTGCCCTGTAGGTCTGGCTTTTAAGTATTACAATGGAGATAGTTCAGTCATAGGATGCCTGGACCTGAGTCTTTCGCCAGGTTGGCAACATCTACACAGACATACATCCACATCTTGATTTGCTGCATCCTTAAAGCTCATTAGTCCCAGAACATTCATAACTGAGGGACTCTGCTCTCTGTTTCAACGACAGATTCCCCTTCCTTGCTGATTAGGCTTGAAAGTATACAAAGAGCAACCATCAAAGAACATCCTGACTCAAGTTTGACATATTCCACATTTTGCAACTAATACCTGTGAGTGATTATCCAGGGACGCAGCTGAAGGAGGCTGGACAGTAAGGAGTTAATGGATTGCTATGCCTCAGACACCAATAACCATTCAAGTGGGAAATACGAAGGTAGGGCAGCACCCTTCTGGTGCCAGTTTTGCTGTTCAGGTCCATGGTGGCCACACAACCCCCAGTGCAGGTGCAGAAGTGGGGTCACAGAGCGGGCAAGAGCAACAGAGGGAGAACGAGACCACTGAGGACCCCAAAGCACCCTGTGAAGCCTTTTGGAACTCTCCTTCACAAGGTGGTACATGCCCCAGTCTTGCCTCAGACATGAAGAATTCCCTCCCTGGGGAGGGATCTGGGTGTTCCAGTGCTAACCTGAATGTACAGAACCCGAGGAACTTCTTGTTTTCTGGGCCCTGATCCCCAAAGGATCAAGACTGTGACTATCACTCTGACCAAGGGACACAGAGATTACAACTTGATTGATCAAGTGTCATCAATAGATCTATGGGTGGGGATGTCCTTCCACTATCTGCTCTTATCCTTCCCTTTCTTTCTTTTCATTACATATTTTCTTCGTGCTGTATTTACACTTTTATTGAAAAGAACCAAACCAGCCACAAACATCGTTTCCACTGCAATTGAACTGCTTGAAAATAAACTTCTCACATCCATACGCCAGTCATTCAGTGTTGTTCCGCTCTAATTACAGAATCACAGATCAGTCAGGGTTGGAGTGACCTCTGGAGATCACCCGGTCCATACCCCTGCCAAGGCAGGGTCACCTGGAGGTGACACAGGAACGTGTCCAGGTGGGTTTGGAATGTCTCCAGACAGGGACACTCCACACCCTCCCCGGGCAGCTGTTCCAGAGCTCTGCCACCCTCAATGTAATGAAATCCTTCCTCGTGTTGAGGCGAAACATCTTGTGTTTTATTTTACGGCCACTGCTCCTCATCCTGATGCTGGGCACCACTGAACAGAGTCTGGCACCATCCTCTGACACCCACCTGGCAGACATTTATAAGGATTGATGAGATCATCTCTCAGCCCTCTCTTCTCCAGACTAAACAGGCCCAGCTCCCGCAGTCACCGCAAGGCATTTACTAAAAAGTATAAATACCGTAATACATTTACTAAAAAGAACCACAGTGCCGCTGGTCCGATTCCGCCGGGAATGGGGAAGGGGACACAGAGCAGTGCCACCGCCCGGCACTGACAGACCATGGCAGCAGCTCCGCTCCCTCCTCCCTCCGCCCCTGCCCTCACGCCCGGCGCATGCGCGGATCCCGGCCCAGCGCCCGCCCCTCAGCGCCGCAGTCCCGCTCCCCACGTGTGGCCGCCATGCGCTTCGCGTACCGGGTGAGCGCGGGGCGGGGGGCAGCCCCCGATCCCCATCACCTCCCCGTCTCCTCCTCTGCTCCCCATCTCCCCAGCCGCTCTAACCCTGCCCCTTCCTGCCCCCGCAGTTCTCCGGCCTGCTGGGCACCGTGTACCGCCGCGGCAACCTCAGCTTCACCCCCGATGGCAACTCCCTGCTCAGCCCCGTCGGCAACAGGATCTCCGTCTTCGACCTCAAGAAGTGAGAGAGCGGCGAGGGCCGGGAAAGGGCCTGGCGCTGCCAGCGCGGGGGTGCTGGGGGGAGTAAAGCTCTCAGGAGGTTGTGGAGCCCGACCCGTGGGGCTCTCTGGGATGCTCGGCCTTCCAAAAAATCCTGGAAGGCGTCTGCAGTAGCATTAAAAGGTAGAAGCTTGCCTAGTGGAATTCCTGTCACGGTGCTGTGCGGGTACCTCCATATGGAGAATAGTGTTTATATATATATCTACATCTATATATATATGAAGATGTATTTCGGAGAAAAAGAAAAGGGAACAAATAGGTTTGTGTTTGATTTGGTTGTATGGATTGCTTCTGTGCTTCCGTTTTGTATATAACAAACCTTAGAGCATCTTCAGCCTTTCCCGCGTGCCAGAGTTGTGACTGATGCTCCTCTATTCCAGTCAGGAGCCTGTCTCTTATATTTAATCAAAGACCATCCTGGCCTGGAAGGGACCCCTGCTGACCATCGAGCCCAACTCCTGGCCCTGCACAGAGCAACCCACATAGTTGGTGTTGATGGGATTGTGACAGCTAAAGAAAGTTATGGGGGTTTTACATCCAAGTTGTGTCTGTAGCTTTTAACAAAGATATCAAACCATATTTCATTGATACCGAAGATGTTCTTCCTACATCCCTGTCCCCGTTTTACTGTTCGGTGTTTTTGTTGCAGTAACAAGTGTGAGACGTTGCCCCTGGCTACACGGCTCAATATTGTGTGCGTGGGGCTATCTCCAGATGGAAGCCTTGCCATTCTAATTGATGAAGGTATTTGCACAAAGAAGATGTTTGTTTTGTAAAAGAATTCGGTAAAAATGCAGCCTTGAGTGAGGGGGAAACTGAGTTGCTAGGTGTTCAATCCTAGCACAAAATTAGAAGTGGTCTGCTTTAAAAATTACGTTAGAATTTTTGGGGAAGACATCTTTATTACAGAACTTAAAAATAACTTGTTTACAGAATTTATTGTTTCATAATTTTGATTGTATTTTTTTATTTTAATAGTATTAAGCACACTCTCTTGAAAAGTTTCTGAGGGAGTGTTTCCCCTCCACCCCTTTAAGGAAAGAAACTCAGCTTGCTAGGGTTATGATTTCTTTGGGAACTCAGTTATTCTCATGATCCTTTTTTTTTTTCCTGCCCTTACAGAGGGAGCTGCCTTGCTCGTGAGTTTGATTGGGAAATGTGTGATACATCAGTTTTATTTTCACAAGCCAGTTCACAGTGTCAGCTTTTCCCCTGATGGCAAGTAAGTAAAGAGTGCATGCTTTATGACAAAACAGAAGGAATTACCCCATAAACTAGTTGCAATTATGAAGCCATCCCATAACCAATCTGTGAATGTTTCCTATTCATGAATGAGGGGAGGTTTTGAGCTGATCAGGGTTGCTTTGTGAAATTAATAGAGAAATAAAAGAAGGAAAGCAAAGCCTTGGAAATAGAATATCCTGGTTTGAGTGTTGGAACTTTTTCTTCTGTTTTGAGACTTGGAGAATAAGAATTTCATTATTCAGCTTCTGTGATTTTTACTGGAGGTTTTCTCTTTTGTAATGCTTAGGTTGGGAGATAATATCAATCTGGAATTGCTTTGTTTTTCATTCAAAAGCAATCCATTTTTATTGTTTCAGTAGTGCAGGAACCTTTTTATAATTGTATCGTTTCATTATATTGTAGTCTGTGCTGAACAGTTGTTTGCTTTATCAGCTTTGTGTGTAATGATGTTTTTTCCCCCCCTTATGACAGGAAATTCGTGGTTACAAAAGACAATCTTGCTTACCTGTACCATGCTCCTGGGAAGAAACGAGAATTCAATGCATTTGTTCTGGACAAAACCTACTATGGCCCATATGATGAAACCACTTGTATTGACTGGACTGATGATTCCAAGTGAGTTGTTAAACTGAAGCACTGTCTACCTGCCCATCTTAATATTTGCATGCATGTTGCAGTCCCATTTTCTTTCCTCTGAAGTATTGTACTAGCTTTAAAAATTCCACCATTAATTAAAAAATTTTATTAGGCAGACTGGAAAGTATAAAATATGCATGTGTTGGGGATCAGCAGTGGATTCTTGCTTGAAAATGCATAGTTATTTGTAAAAGGAACATAGCTGAGAAATGTGAGCATGATTGACTTTTGAATGTTTTAACCCCTTCTACCCCTGCTACAGTCACCACCCTCACCTTACAACTCTGTTTGTAAAATTAAAGTGGTGGGTGATGAATTTGAGCTCAAAACATTCTCCACCCAGTGAAGAGTTTTGCAGTCCAGTGTTCTAATTGGAATTGCCTTTTCTTTTGCAGATGCTTTGCAGTGGGGAGCAAGGACATGTCTACGTGGGTGTTTGGAGCAGAACGATGGGCAAACTTGATCTACTACTCTCTGGGAGGCCATAAGGATGTCATAGTAGCCTGCTTTTTTGAAGAGAACAGCCTAGATGTATGTATAATCACACAACATGCTTGGATTTTAATATTAAAATAGTCGAAGCAGAATCTTATCTGTAGGTGACTATTTTGACAATATCTCAGAATTTAGAAAATACAGAAGTGTCTCTTGATTAATCTGCCATAATTGTGTGTTTAAATTTGCTCCCCCAAAACATTATAGCTTTAAATATGAAAGAATTATTTAGCTTACCTGTAATGCTGTCTGGTTATCAAGTTGCCTTTGGTCCTTGGAAAGTTTTTCTGAGGGCAGGTAAAATAATTCACCAGTTCTCAGGACAAGTTAAATTGCCAGTTCAAAGCACCTCAGATTCCAGAGGACTAAGTAATGTATTATCCTGATGATAAAGTGCACACTTTCTAACCCTTCTGCATGTCCATATTCATATTTTTGCAGAGCACAGAGCTTAGGTGTTGGACAATAATGATTTGTGTGTTTGTATTGTAGCTGTACACAATTAGCCAGGACGCAGCTCTGTGTGTGTGGCAGTGTGACACTGAGCTGGATGGTTTGAAGCCCATGCCCCCTAAAGATGCAGCAAAGGAAAAGAAGGCAGCAGAAGATGATGAAGAGCTGTTTGAAGAGCCAAAGGGTGAAGAAATTCATGGGAAAGCTGATCCAAGTGAGCAAGAGACTAGAAATAAGGTTAAATATTCACGTGTTGCAAAGTAAGTAGTTATCAGAAGTCAAAGTTGTAATGGGGATTTATGGTTTGGGCTTTTTTTCATCTGTTATAACTTATTCAAAGCAGTATAAAACTGCAGGATTTAGAAATTTACTGTGGATCCCATTTTAAGTAGTACTGGTAGAACTCCTGTCTGTTTTACCTTGATGATATGAAGGGCAGTACCTTTCACCTTCAGAATAACAAGTGTAATTTTAATAATATAAGAAATACTGGCTCATGATGTGTTAGTGTTTGGAACTGAAAAAGTGTAGATGGGATCTTTATGACAGTACCCTCTCTAAGTCTGGAGGCTTTGATTTCTTGCCAGAAGGGGTTGGTTGGCTCATCAGCCTCTTTGGTGAGCTGCTTGGAGATGCAGCTCCAACAACAAACTTTCTTTAACATTCACCTTGCTTCTTTCTTATTTCTTGGGTGCCAGGTATTTTTTCAATAAAGAGGGAGATTTTAATAACCTGACAGCTGCAGCCTATCACAAGAAAACACACCTTTTAGTGACTGGTTTTGCCTCTGGAATCTTTCACCTCCACGAGCTTCCAGATTTCAATCTGATCCATTCCTTGAGGTAAGGTTTGGTGTTGTCACTGGTTTTGGTTTGGTTTGGGGGGAAATAAGTTGTTTTGAGGAGGATTTTTATTTGTTTGACTGAAATCACACCATGCTAAGTAGTGAAGGATGAATAAACAGAGCACAAAAATCTTAAAATGTGCCTATCTTTAATACTGTAATTTCTGGTTTGGTGGAGTCATAAACTTATGTAATAAGTTCCATATAATTCCATTCCATAGGTTGTTTTGGACAAGTGAAGTCTTAATAAGGAAACTGCTCAGGAGTTCCTGGTTGTTGGCTATAGATTGCTTTAACTTGGTGGAATTGAATATTTTCAACTTCTTTATAGAAAATAGTAGCTGAAAAAAAGTTCTGCATATGTAAAATTATCTGTAAATTGTGTCAAAGTTGAGAAATCAAATGAGAATTCTTTTCCATAGCTGTAGGCTGCTAGCTAAATAATTTCCATGTAGGAAAAACCAATTTTATTTTCTTAAACTTGGGGAGTTTTACTCTGTTGGCAAGTACATCTTTGGGATGCAGATACTCTGCCTTCATTCTGAATAAGGAATGTTTGATGGTTTTGAGTGGAACAAAGGAATAAACTTCATGGTTTTTGATGTTACAGTGGTACAGAAGTTCAGTAAAACAAACAACTTGCTTGAACAGAGTTAATAAATACTAGACTTGAAGTTTTATTCCACAAGATATAAAAACACAAGTTGGTTTATTTGTTCATTTTCTTACTTCAGTATTTCAGACCAAAGGATAGCTTCTATTTCTATCAACTGCACTGGTGACTGGATTGCTTTTGGATGTTCAGGTTTGTCAATTTTTTGTGGTCTGTATCCATGGAAAAATGAGGAATATGAAAATATGAAAAAGGAGGCCCAAAATCCTCTTGGTTGTCTTGACTCTAAATGCTAAATAATTTATAGTCTCATATCTGTGGTGTCTAGGTACAGTAAAGCAAGTATCATTAATGAATCTCTCCTCACAGAATTCTGGTGATTTGGGAAAGTATTTTGTTGGTACAGAAAAAAATACATGTTTCATATAGGAAAGCTGTAATTGAGTTGGGGGAAAGCCCAGATCCCTTGTAGCTCATTTCTGCTTTCATTCTGTGCCATTCTCTCCCCCTTTTCCACTTGTTGCATGTGGCATTTTACAAACCTGCCTGGATGTTCCAACATTCCCACCCTGTCCATTACGGTTTGCATGAAACCCCAAATTTTACCCTTACATGCAGCCCTGCTTTTCTTTCCAGCTCATTTATCAGCTGGTTGCTACTGTAGTATTGAAAACATTATTCCAAGTAACAGCTCCTGGAGGAAATTTTTGAGGAAATTGCCTTGAAGTTATCAAAGGGAAAAGGCTTTTATTAAGACTGAAAGATGCAGAAATCAACCTGTCTGCATCAACCTTTGGGTTTTTTTACTGTTGCTGGCCATTGTGTGTTTTGTGGCTTGCAGGGTCACTGTGTTCATGGTTGTGGTAAATCCTGCTGTGATTACAGGTCTGGGTCAGCTCCTGGTGTGGGAATGGCAGAGCGAGTCCTACGTGCTGAAGCAGCAGGGCCATTTCAACAGCATGGTTTCCTTGGCATATTCTCCAGATGGACAGTACATAGTAACTGGAGGGGAGGATGGGAAAGTAAGTGAGGGAATATTGCTGGAAAATGAACATTTAATTATATACTAAGCAGCTTGACTTTGCATTTTATGTAGAAAGATCTGTTATTGTAATTGATACATATTTTTCTTATTATAAAGTCATAATTTTTTATCCTCTCTTCCCTTAAATGTTTTGATTTTTCTCTCTAGAGCATATATATTTTGCTTTGTTATTACCTGTGTCTGCAAATTGTATCACTTTTGCTTTCTAGCAAATAGCTTTTTAATTATTATAAGTGCAGTTGCTATAAAAACAAAAATATCTAATTCATTAACTGTTAATTTATTTATGATTCCGTGGTATTTTGGGATGAATGAACTTCAGTCAGCCAACTTCTTGCCCTTTTAATATTAAATTAATTTCAAATTATTTATAAAAGTGCAGTTTTTTTGTTTAATGTACCATTCCAGAAGCTTGTTATTTAAAAGAAAAATTAACTTCTCGTGGATGACTTGTACTGAAGTGATAGGCTGTGTGTACAGGTACTTTTATTTTAAAAGATGTTTTACCACAATGCCTCAGCACATAAATGGGACAACAGTAGTAGCTGATTCCCTCTCAAAACCTTTGAATGTCAGAAAAAGATCTGCCAGTTCATGGCTTCTACCATTCAGGTTGAAAATTGACCAGACCCCAGAACCTCAAACTGCAGAAAGCTAAAGGCATAACATTTCTGTTCAGGAGAAAAAAACAAAACAAAACCAACTGAAATATCTCAATTGTAACTTCTGTGGTGGCTTCAGAGTTGGTTTTGAATTTGACACTTGTCTTATCCCTGACAGTACAAACTTGGACGCTCAAGATGCTCACCAAGTGTTACTTTCCTTGAAAATGAAATTGTTTCAACTTCATTTGTATCTATCTCCACTTAGATTTTTATGTTGCAAGTATGTCTTAAGAGGCTTAATGATAAGCTGTGGCCTCTTGATTGATATTATTGAAAATCTTTTATGCTGTTGTAGAGTTCTAGAACTAGTTTTCCTTTACTCTGCTGCTGCCTTACCTTTGTTTTCTCTCTCTGCTGATGATGGAGATTCTAAGAAGTCTTTTCCGTCTTGCAGGTGAAAGTGTGGAACACTTCAAGCAGCTTCTGTTTTGTCACCTTTACAGAACACAACAGTGGTGTAACTGCTGTAACTTTCACTTCCACTGGTTATGTTGTTCTGAGTGCTTCCCTCGATGGAACAGTGCGTGCCTTTGATCTGCACAGGTAACTCTTTACATAAAAGCTTTTGTGTCTCATTTAATCCTCAGCTTTCACAGTCCCACCAAAATACAGCAAACTGCTGATGCTTGTTTGAAGTTGAATAAAGGTGAGCACTGCCTTACTGGTTTTTGGTTCAGCCTTTGATTTAAATTTAGATAGTAATTAGGAATGCTGTTACTCCATCCAGTTTCTGTGGAGAAAATCCTGGAAAAACTTTCCTCAGAGAAGCTGGAAATCCAGGAAGATCTCTGTCTGGCTCTGCTGAGATGAGGAGAAGGCACTTGCCTAACAATAATATAATACAGCTATGCTCAGAACTGGGTGTGTAAACAAGCCCATGTTTCTAAAAAATTGATGTGTGCTATTTAATAGAAGAAAGCTCCTCTGAGTATTTCTGTCTCCTATTTCTGCAGTTTTTCATACTTCTCTTGAATCTTGTAATTATACTGAGTCATCACATCTAATTTTATACAAAGAATATTTTGTAAAGACTTGGAAGTCTTTACAAAACAAATTATCTCCTTTTTAAAATACTTGTTAAACACACATTTAAATCTAACTAAAATGTTCTCATAATTTTTTTTTCACCTCTTCAATAGGTACCGGAATTTCCGCACCTTCACATCCCCACGACCAAGTCAATTCTCCTGTTTAGCTGTGGACTCCAGTGGTGAGATTGTGGCAGCTGGGTCCCAGGATTCCTTTGAAATATTCATCTGGTCAATGCAGAGTGGGAGGCTGCTGGATGTAAGGACCCACAGTGTTGGGAGGGCTTGAATTTAACACAGTGTGGAGTGCGGTGGTACTCGGCAGCTTTGGGATTAGTCGGGGGGTTCAGTTCAACATGAAGTGCTTTGTTACATTCAAAAATGAGCTACACCGTGTTGCTCTCAGCATTTTTTTTTATTATTCATTGCATGGAAATCACCCTGAATTGGGGGGGAAATAGTTTCTAAAATTTTTGAGTAATGAGCTCCTTCTAGTGATGAAGTAACACCAGTATTGCTGAGCTAACACATGGGCAAGAGAGTCTTTCTCTCCTTGTTCAGAACTGTTCTACATATTTTCTGCAGGCAATGAAGAAATCGTAGTTGCTGTATTAAGACTGATTTAGATTTCATGGAGGGTTCTGCTGCAGCAGAGCAGGGCTATGATTTTTCTCAATTCTTAAGCATTCCTATACACTTTGTACAAGTAGAAGAGCTCAGTGATTTACTTGCTTAATTTGGCACAGGCATGGAATGCAGATCACTTCAGTAACTCAGGATATACTTGACTGGGTCTCCAGAGTTTTGAGTTTAGTTTCTTTCCTTGATTTTTTTTTTGAGGAGTAGGAGCTCCATCACTCATATTCTCAGTTTGGTGGTTTTTTTTTTTATTCTGAAGTGTTACCAAATGCAGGAGATACTGAATTCTAAGAGCAATGACTTGGTTTTTCACAGCTGGTCTGATTGTTTTGAAAGGAGGGAGGAAAATGGCACACTGCATTC
>VZTN01018603.1:79254-96898 GCA_013400515.1 Erpornis zantholeuca | reverse complement strand
ATGGTAATGGTAAATTGAATATGCTCTAGCTTGTATAAACAAATGCCTTAAAAACAATAATTTTATTAATATACTGTTTTATTTTTTTTTAATAATTTGAGTATTCTGATGTAAGTGCCTCTTGGAATGGAGCTGCAGTTCATAGTGGCTCCCTAAATTATCGTGTGTTAGCAATGCATAGTAACTAAATTATAAAGAATGTTTGAAATCCAGAAATTATTTACTGGGGTTTCCTGAACTCAGCTGAAGGAGAAGTTTACATTAAAAAGGTCATATATCTAAGAAAAAACAAATTTATTTCACTACTCAACAGCAAATGGCTTCTTTAGTAACTGAGCACATGGAATCTTATGGCACAAAATTTTTAAAGAGATGTTCCCCAACTAAAGTTGAAAAACTGAAGAGCAAGAGACTGCAAGTCACTTGGAAAAATGATGACCTGAACACAGAAGAAACTGATTCTTTCGACACAGTTATGTGGGCAGTAGGTAAATACAATTTTCTTAATATTTCTTTGCAGTGCTTTCCATTCTGAAAATGAAGTCACTTCATCATGGGGTCAAATAGCCCCCCCATATATTAAATATTTAGTGACTTAAACACTGATAGTTGTTAAATTCTTTTCTTGCATGCCTAACTTGTTCATTTACAGTCTAAAAACACATTCCAGTTACAGGGAAAGGAAGAACTCTATGGTAACTATTTTTGCATGAGCTGCAAAAAATAGGAGACCATCTAATCTTCTTCACTTTTGCTAGAGTAAGAACATGAATTCCAGCAAGCTCAACACACCTGCAGGTAGTGTCTCTAAGTCCATACTCTCGATTGATTCATGAAGCTATTCACTGTAAGTGCATATTTATCCTGTTGAAGAGGCTACCATTTCTTCTAGGATTTTTTCTAAATGTGCTGCTTAAGTTTTTTACTGCCACCATCATCCAATTTAGAGAAAGAGAAGTAACTGTCTCTAAAAATCCAAGCTCTTTGCAGGGAACCTTGAAACTGAATAGCTTTTTGAAACCTGGTTAGGGACTTTCACTTACCTGAGACCTCTTGGAACTGACATATGACGACTAAGGGTAAATAGGTTTAAAAGAATGCTGTGACAAATGTCTATAAGCATAATCACCAGAAATGGGAATGGGAAATGGGAATTAAATCTGGGGTTTGCCTTCTTTGAGACAAATGCCACTTCCTGCAAGGACTAACACACTAAGTGATCTATGGTGCAAGGCTCCCGCCCACAGGAATGAAAATACTCCTTCGGTGTTGCCTCCCTATGCTGCTCATTTGTTACTGTTCTGAGTCTGTGCTCAGTTCCTGTATTAGTTCAGATGGGCTGTAAGCCCAACAGAGTAGGAGACCTCTTGTCTTTTGTGTTAATAAAGCTTTGTGAGTATCTGGAATTCCAGATAAATAATGCATGACTAAAGGTAGTAGTGGTATTTGGCAGGCAGATGATATCTGGCAAACAAAGTAAATAGGCTTAAATGCACTGCCCAAGAAATCTGTTTTGATGCAGATGCACAATCAGTTTTACTAACAGATTTAGTAATCCCCTTGACTACTTTATTTTTTTATTCTTTTTAACTGGCACTACTGTTTTAGAGTAGTGGGAATGCATTACTCTTTCATTTATTTATAACATAAATTTAAATTCTTGTGGTTGTAGAAAAGATCCATTATGGGATCAGAAACAGATCATTTATAGTGTTTAGTACTTTGCCCAGTGGACTTAATCTATTGTCCAGTTATTCCATTTCCCTGGTTAAGTCAGCTTTATGTCTTCCTAATACCCCAAACAGAGAGCAGGTTGTGCATTGTGACAAATGTTTTCTTTTCCTTACTGTAACTACTACTCTCTTAGAAGTGCATTGGGCTCTACAAATTGTGGAAACAGTCTATAATAATGGATTATTCTCATCAGAACCAATCAAACAGACTAATTCTTGCCAAGAGCAAAAAAAGCTCGTGCTGTCTGGACACATGACAATCCTGAAAACTGTAGAATAATATTCATGAGGCGAGATGAAAATGTTTCCAAAAAGTGGATTTATAAATGCTGTATTTGATTTTTCTTAAGCTTTCTGGTAAAAAACCCAACCCATTCTGTGGTTCTATGAAAAGTACACCGAGTTGGAGACACACGTGTCAAATGTCAACTCAATTTGTTTACTTTTGTCTAAGATGGAAAAAAGAGCTATTAAGTTGAAATAATAAGAAAAAATTCTTGGTTTACTGTTAATTATAATGGAATAAGGTTGCATGATGGACTATTGCAATCCAGTTGTAACATGAGTCTGCTCACTATTTCAGTACAGGGAAACTACATGTATTATAATTTTTGCCATAGATTTGAGTTACAATCCGTATTTAGAAACAGCAAAAAGAATAGTTTAAGGATTTTTTGTTGACTTTTTTTTAGCGTTCAAATTGGCACTCCACCCTTAAGGATTAAACACATTAACAGTTAAAGCTGGTTAATTGGTGTGCACTCCATATGATTCATTGTTTTGCTCTGTATCAACACACCCACACCAGGTGTCTCAGATAATAGGCTGGGAAACTTGGTGGTGTTGAGGATTTCCTGTCTGCAGATGTGCCAGTTACAATACTGATTGAAACAAGTCAGCTTGTAGAGTTGGTTAAAAAGCAGCAGCTATTGTTAACTAATTGTAGCCTAAATTATAGTACATATTTCCTTTATTTTTGCCAGTGCATCATGGAATTTTAGTAGGATTTTATGAATAATGTTAAAAATAATTACTAACAGTGGCACAGTTTAATAAGCTACAGTACTATCTCTTAATGTCAGGCTTTTAAAAAGAAAATTAGATTGTGTTTCTATGAGGAGTTTTGTTTTGCTTTTGGAATGTGTGATTTTCTGCTTGTATAGATAAGCCAATAAAAGCAGGCACAATGGTCTCTTTGTTTTTCTAGCAGCTTTTTTTAACTAGTCAAAATATTTGAGGGGAAAAAAAAGATATCTCATTTTGGTATGTTTTAATATAATTAAAACTTAACTGTCATGGTAAAAGGTAACTGTCATGGACCTGTGATACCTTGCTGAGGGATGATATACTATTATATTCCATGTCAGCGCAAGAGCTTGTTCTTGACTTTTATTTGATTTTTCCAGTTTAGCTCTGTATGTCCTTCTGTCTTATTAGTGCTGTCTTCAGCTTTTAGAGAGTTCTCCTGAAATGATAAGATTTTCAGGTTTTGAGTTTTGTTCAATGTAGAACCAATAAACTTTTGCTATTATATAGTATTCTCCCTGCCCTTGAGGACATAAAAAAAAGTTTGTTAGATGCCTAATTTACCTGAGCTCCAAAGCAGTGATAAATGTGTGCATGTACAGAGTAAATCTGGGGTCTTCATCCAAAGGAAAGAGTAGTGATTGACACCTTTGTAAGCAGATGCAACTTTTGAGCTGCAGGAGTTGTAGGAGATCAGGCTTTGTAGGGAGGATTCATTTCAGCTGTTGAAGGGCTGAAACCTGTGGATGGAGTGCAGCAGTTGCCAACAGCTGATATATAAAAGGAATTGGTAAGTAGTATTTCCATGTGAGTTTGCAGTAGGTGGCAAAATATCACTGCTGTAACTGAAATTTGATTATTCACAAAATCCTTAGAAAAGATACCGAGTCACTCCATCTCCAATGGGGTCCAACTATCTAGAGGAGCAACACTGAATGGATGATTAAACTAAGCAGGTATTTGAAAAATAGCCTGGAGTTTTAATTTGTCAGGGAATGTGAGGCAGTGTGCTAGTAAACTGTAACAGAAAGAGCAATGACCAGCAGTAGATTTTAAATTCAGCATTTTATAAAGAGTTTTCTTCCTCATGAGGGCAGTGGAACAACCATACTCAAGTTCCAATGCATTTGTAAGCTTAGAGGATCCTGACTGTGTCTTTGAAATAGCATCATCTTTGCTGTAAAAACGAATTACAGCTCTAGGTCAGTGTAAAGCTGAACAGGAATCAGGTATTGCACATCATAGGCTATAGGGCACATTGTCCTTTGTGTCAGACTGGACATTGGGCAGATTTATTTTGTTGCACAGTAAAACAGAATCCTCTGTTTCAGATACTGTTTGGTATCAATAAAGGGTTAAGTACATAACACTTTTTGTAATAGTTTTCTTCAAGGCTTACAACCAAACCGGTTTGGATTAACAAGGGAAACAAGAATTTTGTTTGGAGATTTTCTGTGAAAAGTCCCATATGGTAAAATATTGCTGTCATCTCCTGTGAGCACATCTCTGCCATCCCCTGTAGAAAAGGGAATGGGCTTTAGATTTGTCTTGGCAAACAAAATCTTGCCATCAAGTTTTTAACCTTTCAACTATTCCGTGAAAAATAATGCACCTTGGTTGATCTCAGACAACTCTTAATGCTAGCGTGTTGTGGTTTGCTGAGGCTCTGGGTCTTTGTTCTGAGCTTCCCATGTCTGCCTCTCTGATTAATTTAAATTCATTACTCTCTTGGTAGGATATGGTTTCTGGAATCCGAATGAAAATTGTCATTCCCATTACATCAACCAGCACTTTTAGGATCTTTTCCTAATGTCTAGTTTTAAGGACATTCAGTCAAATTTTATTCAGCAGAGCTGTTTTTAATGTGCTTTTCCCTTCGTTTGTTTAACCTACCCATAAACTTTGAGTGTAACTTTTATTTTATGCTACTTATTCTACCAGCCTGTAACCTCAAAAATAACTTGTTCATTTGCTAGACTATGCCTCTAAATCTGCATGTGAAGAAGGTTGGATTCTGAACTATTTCAGCACTAAGGTGCTATTTGAGTTGATAGGTGATGCTAACCTTTACCTGAATAATGGTATAAATAGATTTAAAAGTGGCAGAAAATTATTCCAAAGTAATTTCTTGAAATCAGTATAATTACTGTGACAGTTTGTGCAGGTTCTGTTCACCCATAAGTGCTGAGGAGGTTAAAGCCAATGACCTACCTCACTTTTGAATGATGGTTGAGTAGTGGTTTTTGAGACTGTAGAGCCATCCTTTGAAACCAAACATTTGATTAAATCAAGCTTTGTGTGGGAGAATTAATGAAAGAGTGAATTGTTGTCAGAAACATTGTCTCAGAAAATGTTTCCAGGCCACTTTTTGCAGAACCTTGAGAACAAGAGCAGTAGAATTTTAAAAGCCTGTCCCATGCTGTAAGTTTTTGATTTGGTTACATGTCACTTGGAGTTGCTTTTGTTGTTAACTCCAGATGTGCAGTGGATGGCCATGGCCAGGTTTTTGCACCACAAGCTTTCTGTTGAGAGGACTTCTCTGTGTAAAAAGCATTAGCCAGCACTGCAGGAGAGAGTACAGTGAGCAGCCTTGGCAGAGAACCAATTACTGCCCTAGAACTGACTAGGGGCCAGGTTTTTTTTTCAAATTGTGACAGGCATGCTGGAGGTTTATCAGTAATGGATGTAATGTTCAAAAGCATCCTTGTAAAAATGGTGCACACTGCTATCAATGTGATAAAGGTTCTGAACTTTTTTTAACCTTACTTAATCTTGCTCCAGTCAATATTTTCCTGTAATCTGAAAGTAGTTACACTGAATGGGTTTTTATTAGTCAGTATCAGCTGGGTATGTTTTAGTGAACATAACCTGTGGGTTTTAGGAGACATTTGAAGGAGGAAAGAGTAGTGATCTTGAAACTAATTTGGGGAACGTGTAGGGCACTCAGAACAAAGTGAAAGAAGAGAGTATTGACACTTGGGAGCACAGACAAGAATTTGATTAAGGTCTGACTGAAATCAGATTGGATAAAGCTATAAAATGATGTGTCAAAATGCCAGTGTATAGGAAAGAAGTGGAAAAGACTATTGGGCTTGAGCCTTATTCCAGAAAAACTATCCTGTCACCCAGCAGTATCCTCACAGTGGCCATCTACAATAAAACACATGGTTGGATCCAATTTGGATTTTTTGAATGTTGAGAGGCAAACAGACATTCCAATTTCTGTGGTTAAGAAATTCTGGAAGACTCATTATAAAATGCCTGTTCCCCTGGCTTCTTCCGAGTTTAGCTGCTTCAGTCTCCACTGTTGAGGGTCCTGCACCTGAGGGTCACAGCAGCCTGATGCTTCTTCCCCTTGTTCTGTGTGCAGGTGTGATTAGCAGAGCCCTGGGGCAGGTGATGGGACACAAATGCCACAACACAGCCAGCCTGGCCAGTGTCTGTGATGGGAGCTGCAGCCACTCTCCTGTCACTCCTGGCAGCTAAACTGCCTGGCAGCCCCCTTAGGAAGCCATCCCTGTTGTTAGACTTTACAAAAACAGGTCAAAAGCTGTTTTTTCTTTTGAAGTTAAAAGCAAATGGGGACAGGCACTGAAAGCAGGGCTCTGTGTGGTTTTCACAGCTGTGTGGTAAGTGTGTGGGTCTATGAAAGATGAGATTATGGTCTGCTGTTAGAGGTGCAGGAGGCAGGTAACCTTTTTAAGGGTCAGATTTGAGTTGCACCTTTCTTCTAGGTGTCTGGCATAATATTTTGCTGTTTTGAATGAAAGCTAAATCTCCTCTTGTGTCCTATACAATCATACACTTCTGTTCTTTGGCAATTTCAGGACATCTTCAAACTAAAAGCCTATGTGCTGATTTTAGGCAAAGGGTGGAGTTTTGTGCCTGGCAGGATTTGGGATCTTAGAAATAAGCTGTGAAGTCATGCTTTCTTGAATTTATAAATGTGAAAAAATTAGGAGTTATGGATATGAAATGAAAGTCTGAGGTTACTGAGAAATGGTGAGAACTGATTCTATAATAGTAAGTGAATGTTGGAAAATATCAGAATTCCCTGAATTTGGCACTATAACCTACCAAGATGTGTTGTATAATCATGAGCCTAAGCTGCTGAATTTGAGATGAAGCAAGATCAGCAAGTATAATTCTGATTGATGGAGGTGAACCTGCACGGGACTAAAGGCCAACAAAGCTTCAGTTCAGTGTTTTAAAATTTTGTTTTTGCTTTTAGAAATAAGAGTTAGGCAGTAAAATTGAGAGAGAAACTTCACTGTGAGAAGCAGCTCATTTTTTTGTAACTCTTAGCTATTAATACCAAGCTGTACATATGTTAAAATAGACTGGAATGGAAAGGTTAAGTGTTATCCTGCAGATTTGATAGACTCAGCTGTTGTTGTCACAGGTCTTTAAATGACTCTATTGACAGTTTTGCTTTTTTTCCTCTTTCAGTGCCTGCCATTGCGTGCTAAGTTTTCTCTTGGCTCTGCCTGGCAGGAAAAAGGGGAAACTAGAAAACCCCATTAGTTGTCCATTTGCAGAATACCCAGGCTTTACCCTCAATACACAAAGAAATACAACGGTAGGAAGTTGTTTCACATCCGAGCCAAGATAAGGTCCTGGAGGTTTATTATTTTTGTTGCCTGATAGCATCAGGACTGGGGAGCAGGGGGCAGAGAAGGAACAGCAGATCAACATCCCATGGGGACAACAGAAGGGAAGACAGACAGATAGCCAAGTGCCGACAGCTTCAGTCAGTACTCCCAGAGGAAGTGTTGGTTTCACCAGATGAAATTAATACACAGAAGTCTTTACAGAGGCATTCAGATGTGACATTGTTTGAGGGGCCTGGCTATATAGCAGATGTATAAAGCAGTGAATCATATGTTTACATATAATTAGGTCTGTATTGACAAGCCAGGTTTTCCTTTTGTTTAATAATTTCCTACCTTAACATCAAAGAGCTTGTTTTCATAATGAAAGCACATTTCCCTTTTTGTTTTACTTTGCTATAGCTCTGTAGTAACATCAAATGCAAATCATGGCTCACGCAAAGGAGACTTGGATGTGTCCATATATCCATATTTGTTTGAAGCCTCTGAAACAGATACAATGTTATAAAATTTCCTTACTTTTGATATATTCAGGTATTTTTTTTCCATGTGATCCTGTGTAGCCTTAAAAGTTTTGCGAGTATCTCATAATTTTATTAACTTTCAGACAAGTTGGATAGGATTTAAGATTCCAATTTCTGGGTGAGGAATTGCTTCCTTAGATACTCTATAGAAAGCTCTGTTAAGGCTTCAGTGATCTAAGGGGTAACTATGCAGAAAACACTACAGAAATATATTTTTCAAATATGAGATAATTTGATATCATTGGAATAGGAAGCTGTAAGAAAATCTGTGCCTGGTTGGATTTGTCTCATTTGTTTTTAAATACATTTAAAATAATATTTCTAAACTCTACAGAAATAGCTCAAATACAGTTTGAGATAACTAAATCAGCATTAAGGACTTGAGAGCAAATTTGATAAATTTTTTTATCTAAGCTGAGGGAACTAAAAATATTTTAAGATAAGTGTACTCACATTACAAGAAGCAAGGACTTCAGGAATGTTTAACTTTGAACAGCATTATTAATAATTTTTATCCAAAAAATATGCACAACATACTATTGGCATTGAGTGCCATTTGGTTANGTTGTCCTCCATATTTAAAAAGGATAACCTTCTGAAGTCTGAGCAAAGGCAGTAGTGATGGAGCTCCTTTCACACAGAATGTCATATCCATACTTTCCATCCCTGCAGCTTTCTCAGGATAAGATTTGTCATGTGTCTGCTTGGAATATCAAATAGCACAAAGTTCTTGGAGACCCACAGTGGAGGATGCTTAAGCCTTTTAGATTAACACTGCTGAAGTTTTCCCAATAGCTTTTACTTTAATTCCTTTTTTTTTTATTTTTTCTTAAGGCCGAGTCCCTGACACCAAAACCCTCAATTTGGAGACAGTTGGAGTGAAAACTAATTGTGAAACTGGAAAGATTATTGTTGATGCCAGTGAAGCTACTTCTGTTCCTCACATTTACGCAGTTGGAGACATAACAGAGGTACTGAGTCTACATAAACCATTTTACAATAACAGGAAGCCAACTTTGTTCCTGACTAATAACTAGTCCCCAGATGTCGTCACACTCTAGCATATATCTTGGTGTTTTGCACTTTTTCACTTGGCAGGGCTGGAGTGTTTATGCCAGCCACCTGGGTCAGTAATTTCCTTCACAGGGATCTCGTGAAGAATCTCAGCATGAGAGATTATTGCTGATGTTTATCAGGGAATGCATCATTGGTCAGAGGCTAATAATGATGTCTTTATCACTTGGGTTATCTTTCTAATAATGTTTTTATCACTTTTGACATATGACTTCATACTGCCTGTGAATGCTGAGTGAAAGCAGTTCCTACCTTCTGTAGCTGAATGCATTTACTGGGAATGACCGTGACAAGTTCTGTGATTGCATTTGGGGTATTTTGGGTAAATAGAGACTAATCACAAAACAGCTTTGCAGCTTCCTGATGCAAAATGCTTCTGACAAAAGTACTTTCCTCTAGAATACGAAAAAGTAATCTCTGGGCATACTGAAGGGATTTGACTTTTGTTCATGATTTGTGATTAATTATGCCAAATAAACATGAAGGGTGTGGGGTTTTTGTTTGTTTGTTTGTTTTTTTCTTGTTTTTTTAAGGAGGGGACATAATAACTTAAGCAAAATAATTTACTTGTTAGACTGGTAAAACCAGATTCTGTGGCCTTATTCTAGTGCTATTGATAATCTATAGCCATATATGACAAGGATGTCTTGTTATTATAAATGTGCACTCAAATACCTTCAACCTGCCAATTTCCATTTTACATAAGAGCTCAGATTATCTACTCTAAGTTGGGCATCCTCAAATATATTGACTTCATAAAAAATGTTTGTCTGGATTCTGACCTGTAGAGTTACAGGAGGATGTTGTCATCATCTGCCTGCTGTGCCTGCAAAATTTGGGCAGTATGTAGAATACAGAGGCTGGGCATTGCAAGGTGCAGAGTTCTCTCACCTGGTACTGAACTTTATGGAATAGAGGCCTTCCTATCAGGATTGTTTTTCATATAGAGCAGGCATCTGCTTTATAAGTCTGGTAAAGCTGAATACTGTAGCAATATGCAAACACTATATATAGTATGATTTTAGAAAAGATTTCTCATTCTTCCATGTTTAAAATATTTTAAAGGTCTCTCAAATGCATAAACCCTACAGGTGCTTTTAGTTTCTGAAGAGATGTAACAGGCTAGATGATGTCTTGGGAATAGCCCTGCAAATTTCTCATTGGACTCTGGAGCTGCCAGAGACACTTAAATCTCATAAATCTGCTGACCACTCCTGACCTCTTCCCTCTGTGTAGACATGTGTTTCTTCCTGTCTGTCTCCATCTTCATGTGAAGGACTTGCCATTTCCTTTTAAATTGTGTTAAAACTCTTTCCTTCTCAGGTATTTCTCCTTTTTTTTTTCCCCTTACTGAAGTTAACTTCTCTGTCCTGTTGTCCTGTCACTCAGAGCTTTGGGATTTTGTAAAATTCCTCTCCTTTCTTCTCATTTCACATACAGATTCCCTCTGTACTTGTCACTTCTTTCTCTGGGCTATTTCCTGAAGTCCACTTTTTGCTCACAACAACCTCCTACACCTGCTTATCCCTGATATATATGCCTTGGCTGGGCCTCCTGCTTTCCAAAATTTTTTTTTTTAGTTTCATCCAAGAAGAAGTTGTTAGAGGCAATGCTGGCAGGGCTTAGATTCTGTTGCTTATTTTGCTGCCAATCTGCAGTGTTATTTTGGGCAAGTAATTTCCTTTTGGATGCTTTTTTGTCTTCTGCCCTTTGAGGATTTAGTTAAATAAGAAATATAAAGTTGGAGGCAGGATGCTCTCCTCTTTCCTACCCTGGATCTAAAAAATCATGTCTTCATTTATTTGTCATTTTCATTTTGTTGTTAAAACTTGGATTTCCTTTTCCTGCTTTTGTCCTTATTAGTGCAGGTTTTTGAACTTGAGTGGTTCAATAGACACTTCTAAATATAAGTGTTAAAAACAGCAACACAGTTCTATGCTGTGTCCAGTGTACAATTGGGGGAAAAATTAAGAAGTGAAGTCAGTGCTCTGTACAAATATTCCCTTAAGCTTTTATCTGCATATTGGCTTAATGCAGGGAATTAAAGAGATAGTCATATAGTACTCATACATTTCAAGTGTTTAGAGATAGTGGCAGTAATTCTTTTTATCTTATCTGACTCCAGCACAATGTGAGCTGTGTAATTCCACTTGCTAAGCAATGAAATTTATTTTATTTGAATACTTTAATTAATTTAGTCCTTTTTTTTAAAGCAGAATTAATTTAGATAATAAATTTCATTGGCATGGGAACCAGCACTGAATGAAATGTATGTGTTGGTGCATGTCTCAACTCACACATGAGTATTGAGTGCATCCTGCTAAGAACCACAAAGCTGCAGAGTTTGGCTGTGGTACTTTCTGGGTGGGACCTCCCAAAAGAGCACAGGAAGGGGAATCCTGTTTCCTGTGAGTGAGCATCAGTGATCCCTAAGAATCCTTATAAGAATTTTTTTTTTCCTCCAATATTCCTGCTCAGGATTTCTCTTTGCTCTGCTCTGTCCCTGTCAGAGTTTCTGTGCTACTGTAAAGTGCTTTTGCTCAAGTTTTGCAAGTAGTTTCCAAGCCCTCCTCCCTCCTTTACCACTCCACACTGAATAAACACTGAGTTGCTACCAAATAGCAAGAACTACTTTTTGATTTGAGTTCAGTGCTCTGGGTGGAAAGGGGAGTGAGAGAGGGGGCAGGAGAGTTTCCTGATTGCTCAGAGTGACTGTTTTCATTTGGGAGTCATACCCAGCTGGTACAAATGGGAAACTATGTGTGCATGGGTGTCTTGTTGCACCCCTGTATGACAAATGGAATCCTAATGTTACCCAAGATGTTCATTTGGAAACAAGGGGAAAAAAAATCTTCCAGATGTTAGTCAGTTTGTGTACTCTCAAAAAATATTTTTTGAGTTTTGGCAAAATATTTTTTTCAACTGACAGGTGAAATTGCATTTCAGCATTTTCATTTTCTGTACTCAGGATGAGGAAGATCAGGCCAGAATTTTAGTTTGAATTTCTTTTTTCAGTGCTGATATAAACCCTCTGTGTTAAAATACTTCCTCCAGTAGTGTTCTTGTTGAAAAGCATGGCACACACTATAAAGAAATTTTCTCAGAAGGAGGTTTATCACATGGTCAGGCCACTCTACATCTGTCATATTTCAAAGGGTGTTACAACAAAGATGTGTAGAGAAAGTGGAATGTACAGTATGTTGCTTTGAACAGAAATGAGACCAAAAAGAGTTGTGTTAGAACAAATACACATTACTTCAAAGCTTTTTAAACTCTCTTAGGACCATCTTGGTTAAATGTATAATCCATTGGAGGATTCTTATGAACAATTCATATCCATAATTATCAGCAGAGTAGTTTTACACATGACTGCAAAGTGAATGTTCATTTCAAATATTTACCAAGGAAGGTCTTTAAGTCATTGTTTATGAGGAATTGGGCTTTATCTGCATGGATGTTTTAGTAATTAGTTGGGTTTTATGGAATGCATGGCAGTGCTTTCACAATTTTATCTCTCGTTCCAATCTTCTATTCATTGCTGGAATGCCAAAACAACATATATTTCCTGCTACAGAAATGATTGGCAGTCATGTTTCAGGCAAATATGTATAAGAAAAAACAAAATTCATCTGGTAAATTACACTTACAGACTTGAAAGTCAAAATGCTGGATTTAAAAAATTGTAACTTGATGGATGTTAGAAGGAAAAAGGGATAGACTTGCAGTTTTGTGATTTATCATGAGCTGTGGAGGAAAAAAAGATTAGTCTTCAGTAACAATTAGAATTGTGATCTCTTATCAGGTTAGATATAATGTTTCAGATTTTTTTTGCAATGGAACTTTTAAGTGGTTATTAGTACAGATAGAAGCCTAGATACCTACTAGTATGTGGATAATTTATATGGTACATGTACTGAAGGAAATGGTTGCTAATACCATGTACAGAGTCTATCTACCAGCACTGAAAAAAAGATAAGATGATAAAGAAGAATGGATTCCAGTAAATGCTAAAAAACTTCAGGATAATGAAAAAAAGTGAAAATCTTTCAATGTGTGTGGTGGGGAATCATAATTTTATTTTCTGCTGGGAACTGGTTTTGAGAGCTTATTGAATGACTGCCTCCAAATGGGGCTTTGCAGGAGTGTGAGAAGTGGTGTATCTAAATAAGACCTGTGTGAATTAATCTTCACACATTTTATAAAGCATTCCATGTTATCCCACAAAGGTGTTTCTCAGTTATGTCTTTCTTATGTCTCCACAGCATTCCTTCTGGATTTGTGACCTCTTTTCTCATGTCAGGGAAACATTTTGATGATATGTATTGGATGTACTCTTAACCAATGGGGTTTTTAATTAGAGCTATGAATTTTGTTTGGTCATATTAACTTATATGGACTGTTATTCTTTGGGCTTGAAAATATTCTCTTGCAAATGCTTTACTTCAATTTGTAAAAACTTTCAAGTTCTTTAAAACCAGCTCTGCAGTTCTGATGCTCTAGTGGTAGTGTGCCAGCACTCAAAATTAGGGTTCTGGCACATCCACAGCCCTGTTTGGATATAAAAAGTAGGCAGGAATCATGGCTTGAACTGGAGCACATCCTGTCATATCCTGCTATCATTCCATTTCTCACTTGCAGGAAGTTTGCATTGCCAATAGCAATCCCTTTCAAGCCCCTCTGTAATAGCAGAGCCTGAGACCAGGACCAGCTCACCCCATAGGTCACAGTGCTAGCAAAAGAGTGTTCCACTCTTCCAGTCCAGGACCAGCACAGAAGTCAGTAATAGTGTCTACAAATAGCTAGGTTTTGTGCCTGTGCTCTGTAAAAATGTGTCAGATGAATTTTTTTTTTTAAATGTCTGATACTATGAAAACACTGTTGCTTTAAACTGGGCTCTTCCTGCTTTAAAAAGACACTCTGAAATTCAAATTTCTTGATGGCTTACTTTGGAGAGAAAGGGGGAAGTGAACAGTTAGCATGTGAATATGTGCTGCTTTTCAAGAGGTGACATGATAAGATATAAAGATGTGACATATTTGTGACATTTTCCCCCCCATTAAGACAGACAGTAAACTTAGACTTAAAAGCATGTTGGACAGAAATTATTATTGCTTTTTCTATTTGGAGCCCTGGCTACCAGGCTGGAATTCCAAAGATTTGGCCTTCCTCTGACCATTGTCCCAGGAGAAATCTTTGGATGCAGCTTCTCTTCTAGTTCAAACAAAGCTTTGTGCTCTCTCCTTAGGGCCGTCCTGAATTAACACCCGTAGCAATAGCTGCAGGAAAACTGCTGGCTCAGCGTCTTTTCGGCCAATCTTCAGAACTGATGGACTATAAAAATGTGAGTTGTTTTGTCTCTTTTCGGTAAGAAAAATCTTGGGCTTTTTTCTTTTAAAGAATGTTTAAGGAATTGCATTTTGTCACCTGGAATCCAGCTTTGACAGCAGCCAAAGTGGAGGTGTGTGCCCGAGCTGCACCTCTCAGTGTCTGCCAGGCTGCTTCACATGCAAGTAACCCCTTGTGCTTCCTCCTGAGCAGGTGCCTACCACAGTCTTCACTCCCTTGGAATATGGCTGTGTTGGACTGTCAGAAGAAGCAGCTGTGCAATGTCATGGATCAGATAATATTGAGGTATGAAAACATCTTTCATTTTCTAGTTGGTGTCAGAGTTGCCCTGTGGAAAGGATGAATTTTCATTGCTGTAGCAGGTAAAGCTTTTGGTCCCCAAAATACCATGTTTACAGTTAGGGAGTTGGAGTCTCTAGAAGTGCTCAGAATTTCACTAGTATTGCAGCAGGTCACAATGGGAACTGTTACCTATTAGGGCTAAATCCGCTGACAGGGTGTGACAGCTTTAGAGTAGCTGCCATTTTAGCAAGTTACATTGTACAGCATCATTAAATAATGGTTCTGTTGCTTTCAACAAGTCATCCTTGAAAAGATATGTTGTGTTACTCTTACTTGCCCCAGGGAAAATCATTAGTGAAAAAATAAGAATTTACTATTCAGAATGTAAAAATTACAGTTTGGGTTTTGTTGTGGGATACATTATTATAGATGTGAAAAGATCATTGGATTTAATTATTTTCAATAAACAAGGCATTGAGCCTTTGGAAGACGCTTAAAAATGCTAGGTTTTTTCCCTTTAATTTCTCTAAGTAGCACTATTTGTGAAGTTTTTTTCAGTTTTGTTTTTAATGTAATGATTTTCTGAGAAAGGTTTGTGTTAAGCTCTTACTGTGCTTCCCATATTTTTCTTTAAAATAATGAACGGATTATAAATGAATCAATTTTTGTACAATGGTATAAATATGTAGTAATAGTAGTTACTGTAATAATAAGCAGGTTTTGATATAGTAGTACTCTCTAACACAAAATGTTATTGTTTCTCCTGCCAGGTATACCATGCATATTACAAACCTTTAGAGTTTACAGTGGCTGAAAGAGATGCAACTCAATGCTATGTGAAAGTGAGTTTTGTGAGCTTTTAACTTGCTTTTAACTTAAAACAGGGGATATGGTACAGCCAGCTTTAAAGAGGACTTGGCAAAAAAAAATCTCAAGATGGATATTTTCTTGGTGACAGACATCTTGAAATTGCTTTACAGATATTAGCATTTTTCAGAACTGACATTCTGCTGATTAATACCATCTTTGAACTGCTTTTAAGGTCCTGAGAGATATTTCAAATTCTACAGAGATCAATCTCTGCTTCTCCCAGCAAAGTTCTTAACTGGTTACATGTAATATTTGTATTACCACCTCTTGGCAAAAGTATGATACCGTCAAAAAATTAAGCATAAGGCTTACAAAACTGCAGTAACTACTCAGTCTCTACTCATGAAAACAAAAGAGCTCCTGGTTCAGAGCAGCATATCAGACCTGGAAAGGACCTTCTGCAGCAATCCAGTTCCTTTAGTGTTGGAAAGGTTTTTGATGCTCTTGCCCATAGTAGAGAATCTTAGATAAGATAAAATGTAGTGTTGGTAGAATGTATAATAATTTTCTTTTTGCTTCTTTTCTCCTCAACATCAGGGAACAGTCTTTTTTGTATAAATAGGTCCATTAATTATATTATACAATATTATATTGTTGTTGTGTAAGGAATGTCCATTGTCAATAATTGCAATCAGTTTTTTTGACTGTATTGTGTCACATCTTAATTATGTAAGTGCTTGCCTTAAGTGTCCCAAATACAAGTGTAACTAAGGTGGTGATGTTCCATTTTATGTATTCCCTTGGAATTATGTCAATTAGAGTAAATATTTAAGGGTCGAGTAGTGATAGGGTAATAGTTGTTGGATGATATTTAATGTTGTCCTTACTAAACCCTCAAAACATATAAACAAACATGTAATATAAGTGTTTCAAACTCTATTGCAAGAATTTTTCCTTTAAGACTCCTTAATATTTAAAGTCCCAATGATTGCTGGCATTCCTGATGAAAGAATTTAAGCTTTTACTGCATAGCAGAACTTAGTAGAGTAGTGATAATTTAATGCTTGATGGGAGGACACAGGGAGAGACTGACTTTCTTTCATAATTATAAAGATGGTGTCCTTACAGAAACAAAAAAGTTTTCATTAAGTTCTCTAATAAAAGTTAAGTGTGCAATGACTCAGGCTCTCCCAGATGCTTATTAACCTTCATCTTGGCTGCTTCTGAGGCTCTACTTCTTTTTAGGTTATATGGCCCATGTGGTAAATGTATCTCACTAAATATACTGCTTTAAATGTTTACTGTGAGTCACAAAGGCACAAAATATCCTGAAACTGGTAGTGGTCATCTGTGAGAATAAAACTGATAGTGGTAGTGGTCATCTGTGAGAATAAAACTGATAGTGGTAGTGGTCATCTGTGAGAATAAAATTGATAGTGGTAGTGGTCATCTGTGAGGATACAGCTGATAGTGGTAGTGGTCATCTGTGAGGATACAGCTGATGAAACCAACTGCACAGGCTTGGAGAAGTGCTGAGGTGGCCACTCTGGAAAAGAGCACCGGTCTGGTCTGCAGACTACAGAAAGTACTTTGAGGATTTCATACAAATGGCAGACAAAAAAGTATTCAACACCAGAAATTGCTGTTGTCAGTGGCTCCCTCAAGTCTGAAAGAAATACACTAATAAAGCTTAAGTTCAGGAAAGTGCTTAAGGACAATAAGAGTAAGACCTATTGAAGTCAGTAAGACTTAAGCAAGTGCATACGTTTTTGGCACACTGGAAATAAACAGCTGAACTAGGATCTTGGGGCACTCCAGTTTCATTTAATTCATCTTCATGCCTTATCTTTAAGTGTTCTAAGAAAAGATCTCTGTGTGATGTATTGTTTTCAGATGGTGTGCTTACGAGAGAGGCAGCAACGAATACTTGGCCTTCATTTCATTGGACCAAATGCAGGCGAAGTTATTCAAGGATTTGCTCTTGGAATCAAGTAAGTACAAAAGAATGTCTCTAGCTTCTAAAGCCTGTTTCTTAAGTTATTGTAAGATTATAAAAGATAGCTGCCTAGTTTTGGCAACACTATAAAGAATGCATGCTTTTTGTTACTTTTATGGAGTATTGCACATATTTTCACTAAAAATACTGCAGTTCTTCATTAAGATGTCCTGGATTTAGTTACTGTAATACTGAATATAGTTAGGGAACAACTGAGGAAAATATATTGTTGATTTGATACAG
>VZTN01018603.1:53928-75465 GCA_013400515.1 Erpornis zantholeuca | reverse complement strand
CTTTGTCTCTATAAAAATAGGTGAATACCTGCACATTCAGAAGTTTGTTTCCTTTAATAAAGGGCCTCATGAGTATAATGCAGCCAAAACCCTTGCTAGATTTTCCCCAGCTGTTTACAAAAAAAAAAACTTCATAGTAAATTAGGGTTTCTTAAAGTGTTTTACTTAATATTTCAAAATACAGAGATACAGCCTGATAGAGATTCTGCTGTGAGAAACAGCTCACCTTTGACAAAACTCTAACATGTATGTGTGCAAGATTTTCTTCCTAGTGATTACCTCTTATAGTTCCTTTTGTTTCCCACAAATGAAAGCTTTGGTGTCTAACCATGTAAAATCTGATTCTCTTCTCTGCCCTACCAATGCATCCAGCAGGAGCTGTCTGTCACTGCAGACAAATCACTGGAAAGATGAGTTCATTTCATTCATCATAAAGTTCAAATTAATTATTTGGGACAGCAAATAGAGAGATCTCAAGGAAATGTGTCCTCAGTGTATACAGAGTGTGAAACTAAGGCATGTCATCATTTTCAGAAGAAACAGAACTGTCTTGGTTTTAGAATTGCTGAGTGGCCTGCATGAAATTGTTCCTGTCTCTTCAACAACAGCCTGGTTCTGTTCCTCATTTAGTGGAAAGTGCTGTTGCCCCCTGAAGTAAAACTAAACATAAAATCGCACCTATATAATAGTGTCATAATCAACAGCAAGACAGAATAATGACAAATACTGTGATTGTGCTTTTTTTCCTGAAGGATTCACCAGGGATGGTGCTTAACAATTGTTTTTAAAAGCCTGACTAATGTAAATTGAAACAACTGATCTACATTGCAACTTACTGATTGCATGTGAAAACGTTAAAAAAAATGTAGTCAGGCTTCTCAGGATGCCAGCTGATGAGGATTTGTTTGTCAAACCACACCGTGGTGCAAACAAGTCTGAGCTTTGCTGGGTCCGTCATATGTGTGATCCAAATATGTATTGTGTTGTGCATTAATTAATGAAAATAAAGAATATTTTTTCTAGTAAATGTGTGATTGTACTTGCTTAATTTTGTACATATGATTTCTGCTTATAGTAGATATATTTTTTCATCTTAATGCTGTTTCTCTTGAAGTATGTGTTAAGGAAACAAAGAAGTAGACAGACTCAGATCTTTTATTAAGGAAATGTCGGTACCTCTCTGTATTTGTGTGTAAACTAAATAACCATTGACATTTTTCCAGGCTGGATGGCCTCTTATTTTAAATATACATTACGAGAACCTGTAGACTGGGTAAGTATGGTTTCAAATATTGCCCTGTTTATTCCACCTAATGAGGTCTAACAGATATTTTCACTGTCCCTGCATGCTGAAATGCTTATTGAAGTCTTGTCAAGAGTAAACTGCCTGAGTGCAGTCAGAGCATTATACAGGCCTACATTATTCTACATGAGCTGGTCACTTTGGGGTTTAAACTAGAACACAGAGTGGAGAAAAGTCATTGCAACAAAGCCTATTAGTAGCTATCGGTACTGCTAGGTAAAAATACTAGAAAATTATTAGAAAAATGACTAGCAAAATATTTTAGAACTCTGAGAAACTTCTCTGTCAGAAAAGGGAGTACATTGTTCAATTCATCTCGATTTTCTTTTATATTTTTAAATCCACTGATTTCGATCAGAAATTCCTATTAAGTCAGGTGATACTGAGCTTCTGAAACAGGCTAGTTTAGTATTGCCTCAGTATATGCCCTGGATTTGATGCTGAGAGTGAATATTGGCTTTACTCTCTGTTAAAGGCATTTCCATTTTTGCATTTTTAATCTGTTTTAATTTCCTGAAATATTTCATTGCAGATTCTAACTAAGTAAGATAGCTAGTAACAGTGGCTAAAGAAAGGAATAAGGTAAGCATAATTCTTGATTATTTTTTGCTTCTTATTTTCATACATCACTTAAGCCCAAAGTAAAAAGAATAACAGACAAGCATACAGACAAAATAAATTAGATATAGAATTTAATGCATTATTTATATTATACCTAATGATAGCTTGTTCTCAACGTTAAGGTATTGTGTACAATTAAGTTTTGCCTTTTCCCATTTCTGCATGTACTGTATTTTGTTGCATCAACTGAAAATTCCTTCTACAGTTTAGATTATTCCAGACAGGGAGCTGGGAAAAACACTTCAGTACAACAGATGCACATTTTTTGCTAGCATGGTTATTCAGATAAAAATACAAAAACCATGGATGCCATAATGCAATGTGTTTCTAACCAAAGCAGTTGCATGTTGTAAAGACTTTTGAGTTTGAAGAGTTCTTTCAGAGGCTCATGTCTGTCCAACGAAGTAGGCAATTCTGTACCCATAGAAATTGCCATTTGTCTAAATGCCAGTGACATCAATGTACTCAGAGTTAAGGTTGGCCATTAATTTCAGTGGGATGCAAGTATGTGTCTTAAGTGCTTTGTTAAAGGGGAATCAATACAAGCAGATGCCAAAATGTCTTTCGTTATTACAGTTGGGGAACAGGCTGCAATTATGATTCAAAACATAAAAGGTACAATAGACATCTATGATTAGGCAATGAAATATGCCTTTAATAAGCATAGTGCAGACAGTTTGTTTTGCAATACGTAAACTTGTATAAAATTCATTGACTTTTTCATTCTTTCAGATCTATGTGCTCTCTTAAAAGAGAAGTCTTTTACTTTTATGCACCAAGTTTTCCTGATGTTCTTCCAGCAAAAAGGCTGGGTTTGTATGCATTTATTCTAGTGCCAAACTTGGATTTTACTGGGAAAAGAGGAAACAGCAGAGCAGACCTTTTTTCTTTCTTTTTTTTTCTTTTTCCCAGGGCACCATGCAACAGATATGCTGTAATTACTCTAACTGATTTTTTAAAAAATGGAATATTTCTGTCCACTACATGTCAAAGAGCTAATTATGTTTCCGTTGTGGTACTCAAAGTCAATATTGTCAGCTCTTCTTAGTTCTAATCCTCTACATTGAATTTTGATGGGCCAGGTGAAATATCCCCTTCAGCACCTTACTGCAATTCTTGTCAATCATCTTGCCATGAAAAACATGCATATTACAAAGGCTTTGGCAACACTGCATCTGATTTCAGTCTTTAATCTTATATGCACCTTAAGAAAACATCATTCCAGCTACTGACATTCTGTTTGGGACGTGAATGGGAGCCTGTTTGCTGTGGGAAACAAAATGACCTAATCTTTAATGGCTATAATGGAACTCTTTGGCCATCACATTGTAAAGGCTTAGTAAGCCACACATCTTGGAAGAAAACAAATATGAAGGTGAACTGGTGCAGAAATTAAGCAGAATATCTCATGTGAATAAGTAAGAAAATGCACATTTATTTATTCATAATGTAATTTTAAAATATCTCACTTCAGGCACTGCTAGACTGAGGAGAGTGTCTTTTTTTGGAAGCTCTGGACTTTCTGTGCAAGAACTGCTGTTCACTGTAGCCCATTTCTGAGCATGGTACTGTGTGTGCCACTTTTTTTGTTGTTTCTTAGAAACAAGATCTAGCACATCTAAAATCTTCTGGTCCTACAATGGAAAATTAACATCATTCCCTAAGAAGCTGGAATATAAACTAATAAGGCAGATTTCCAGAATCTGATTGCATCAGTCAGAAAGATACAGTATGAAGACAAAAGTGGATATTCCCTGGGGGGGAGTGTGAAATGAAGACCAGTCTTGTTTGAACAAGGTGCTGTGCATTGTTAGCTGGGTAGAGATATTGAGAGTTGCAGCCTGTCAGAACCAGCATCTCCAAGGAGGGGGTGGGGGGAAATTTTTCCAGGTAGAAGTCTCAGCAGTTTGTAATAGAGTATGTCCAGTGTAGTAAAACATTTATTTAAGGAAAGCCTTTATACTCCATGAAAGATGAACTATATCCTTATTGCACCCCCTGCCCTGTTTTCTTTCAGATCATACAAAGCCCAGAAAGACTGTTGGGTTTTTTCTGTCCTTCTTTCCTTTACTTTAAAGCCATATGGGAGTCAGGCTTGTTATTCCTTGTTTCAGCATAAAACCAAAGAGCAAGATCTCTCTTCTTAAATCTTTCACAAGGAGACTTGTTTTTCCCAAGGCTCTGCAAGGAATTAGCTAGGTGGTAACATAACTCAAACACATCTAAGCTATAGATACCTTTTCAGTCCTTGTCTGTTAGAATATTATGTAACTCCAGTAAAATAGAATACCAAGGGAAAGAAAACAGTGGAAAAAAATACAGGCTTTATGCTTTAAACAAAAATTGAGAAAATAAATAAATGTTCCTTTTATGAGGAAAGGCCCAAATGCATTTTTCCATGGTGTACTCCCAAGAAAACAGGTAAAATTGAATGCTTGTTTTACTTTTACTAATGTGTGAACGTACTGTAATGCAGCCACCCAATATTCTGTTTACACTGTGTCAGAGGAACAGGTTAGAAAGCAACTTTTAGCTTTATGCAGGAGGTTGAGCTCAGCAATCTTTATTTAAACACCTTTGTTCAACGAGGACAAAGGATTGAGCTTGGCATTTTTATTTAATCTTGATAATCCTGCTTTTTTTCTCTCTTTCAAGTGATCGAGAGGAAGTGCATTAATTTTCAACTTCACACGAAGGCAAGTTGTACAAACACAGCTGAAAACATCAGGAAACCAAAGCATTTTCCGTAGAGAAACGGAGTCAGCTAATGTTCTGCTGGCAGTAGACTCCTGGATAACTGGGAAGATGTTAGGCACAGCAATTTGGGCACCAAGGTGTTCACACTGATAGCTCTGTTCAGTTTGGTTCTCTTAGGTGAATGATTCCTGTAGTGTAGAAAACAGAGATTATTAACCATGACAGGAAGTAATTTAAAGAATACAAGCTGCTTTGGAGACTTTAGAAATGGCTCTTAGATTGTCAAAGGACATTTTTTTAATTCATTTAATTTACACCAGACTGAGATCTAATTAAATCATGGCAGCAACTTTTGATTTTTGCCTCTTTACTTTTCACTGAGTTCATTTCTTAGACATATTTCAAACATAGGAGAATAAGGAGAATTCTCTTGACACTTCAGACTTTGCTTGCATTTCTGTCCTTGTTCATTCTACATATATCCAGAGTTTCTAAGAATTTCAGGTCTGAGCTTTGGTTCTCTTTCTTAATTAAGGATTTTATTGTAATCCTTTAATTTTTCTTGTTCCATCTTTTTGCAAGAGGCTCATTCTATTTTACATAGCTACTTTTAGCCCTATTTAACTGTTCATAAGTGAATTTCCTTTCAATGGAGTGAGAGTTCAACGTATTCATAAGAAAGCACTTCAGGATTTTCTCCTTGCGTCTTCCTTTAACTCTCTTGTACTTTCCAAATCTGGAAAGGCCATAGCTCCAGAGGAAGCAGTTCTAAGTAAGTCCTGGCCATAGCTGTGGTATTGTCGCCCTTGAACAATAAGAGCCCAACCAATTGTGAGTGTTTACAGCTGGACCTTCTGAAGGGCATCGTCTTTCCTTAATGACAAAATGCATCAGATTCACAGGCTGTGACAGCAGTGCCTCAGGGTTCCCATGACAGTGGCAAAGGAGAACATCTGATGAAATTTGCTTGCGAAATGCAAGGCTGCCTTTTTTGTCCCTGAGGTTACTGAGGGAGAACTGTGAGGTCTTGTAGATTTTGTATTGAGTAGCAAACTCTCAAAGTGCAAAAAGCTACCCTGGAGTGATGAGATTGTTCATGTGTGGGCTTAAACATCCTTGTAAGGCCGCCTCATTGTTTTATGCTCTAATTCTGGAAGTCCTAATATTTCCCAAGTTCACAAGCTGGGTGAACATTTGCTTTAAGCTATTGTGTTGATCCCTAGGAACAGCAGAGGGGTGCCCCCTTGGATCTACATTATTGATTGAAGCACTCTCCCTCACTGTACTTCAGTGAAGTGTAGCCAAGAACAACAAGATAAGAATTAATGTAAGTGACAGGGGAGTTCCTCAGACTCTGCCAGTGCACATTAGCCTGGCTGAAGAGAAAAAGAAGCTGATACTTGAGTCTTTTGAGTCATGAAGGGTCTGGTCAGTCCTTGAAGGGGAAGCACATGAATGGCCCAGTTGTCATCGCATTTTATTTTTCCTCCAACTTTGACTAATGGTGCATTTCCTCTGGCCTCCCACGAGCCATCCGTGGCTGACTTGCTTTGTCACTCTTCACATCGAGTCGCTGCCTTTACTGTCCACGCTGTTCCCATGGCGGGATCCCGGTGTCCTCTAAAGAAACGCACAGGCACGAACCATCTGTCATTCTTCCACTCCTCTTTCAAGCCACCACTTCCCATACTGTGTGGCCTTGCAGGCTGAAAGCAATCTGCCTCCCCCTGCATGCCTGGAGTACATGCCAACTCTCACCCCACTTGATAAGGGACCTCCCGAAAATCTGCCTGTAAAAATACTAATAGGCATCTCCCTGTTGATAACCAGCTCTGCCTTTTTATTGTGTTCATGGGGTGATAAGTTGTCTGGACCAACAAGGAATTGTCCCTTTTGCAGGCAAAGTTATTAGGGTCAAATTAGGTGTGAGTTGTGAAATTAATCATTGCAACCACAAATAATTTGTGGTGTGCTATGGACAAAGGGAAAAAAAAGAGAGACTAGAAGAAGAATTATTGTAGGGCACGAAGAACTAAAGTGATTGGGAAGGAGGGAGGAGAGAATGGCTGGCAGTGCTGTACAGGATGTTGAGCTGGGCCTGTAGGCTGTGCTGGATTTGGTCTCCTGCACCTGTGGACTGTGAAATAATAGAACAGGGTTCTTTAATGTTATTTGAGAGTCTGAATTAATCCTCACACAAGGTGTCTTAGAGAGAGGAAGATACCTGACTTTGCACCAGAAACACCACTTTTATGCATATGTAAGTTGATTATCTTCCTTGCACATCTCTAGATAATCTGAATCATGTGAATTTAGTCTCTGCTAGAAATTAATAATGCAACATCTACTGAAAAGCCTCTGCTTTGTTTTCTGGGGTGAGAAGCCTGAATTTTGTGCGGAAAATACAAACCTGAAGGTGTGCTGAATTTGCTTGGAAATGCTGCAAAGCTATTCTCATTTCCTGTAACTCTTGCAAGGTTGGCCCTTTTCCATGGCTAAGCCCCAATTCTTAGCCAGCCAGTGGAAGGACAAATTCACTCTCTCTTTCATCTTCTAGTGTATCTAGGAAAGCAAGAACCAAGACTTTGAACCATTAATTCCTAAGTCTGTGACTTGATTTGCTGCAGTAGAAATTGTGTTTTTTAAGGGTTTTGTCTTCTCTTACCAAAGCTAATTGTTAATTGCATCTTCTTTTCTCCAGCCACTGCCACAAGGAATGACTGCCTTCTGTGCTGATGACAGATCTGCCCCTCTGCTATCAGATACTGTGCTTTTGCCATCTCAGTTTCCTCAGAATTGTCTCTGTCTGGGAGCCAGTGGAGCAGCCATGTTGGGGGCAAAGCAGCTCTCTGAGGAGGATGATGATGGATGATGGATTCCCTTTGACATGGTTGGGCACTGAGGTTATGTTAATTTTTTATCCCCTTCCCAAATATCCCCTTTTTTCTGCTCTAAATTCTTAAAACAAATCTTGGCTTTGCTGTATGAACAACACACAGTGACTTGAAAAAACATATTTTATGGCACAGGATGTAATGCATCCCTTGGTCAAAGTTATCAGGAAAGAGATAATAGCTGCAGGTGGCAGAGGCTGCTGGATGGCCATCAGAGGGTACACAGGGAATAAATTTGAATGCCTCTGCCAAATTTTTAGTGTTTACACCAGCAACACTGCTGCTTTTTCTCTCATTACTGTCATGTATATGATTTTGCTCCAGCTCTCATACTGGCCTCCCTCCTGTGCTTAGGGAAGAAGCAGGTCTGGCACTCCTACTGCACTGATGTTCTCTTGGGCCCTAGGGAATGGGTTTCCAATGATGTAGCTACACTGGCACAAAACTCTAGTCATGTATCACCACAAAGCAAAGTTTGTCTGGAAGCAACTTGCTCTGAAAATTGTCTGCAAGCAGTACAGATGCCCTCATGGAGATGGGTTCTTAGGACTGGATCTCAGCCATATTGAGAATCAGCTTTGTGTTGATGTACTTTCCTGAAATATTCTTTAATAGTCGAATAGTCTTGAGCAGAGATCATATTTCCAGTTTGGGATTCCCTTTATACATCTTTCATTAATACAGGGATTCTCCGCAATCAGAGAGCAGCACCGCAGAACAGCTGGATCCATTTTGGCTTGACAAGGGGCATGGGCATTTTTTTATATGTATTTATGGCTTTTGTGAACCTTCAAAATGCTTTTTATAAATATTAAAATTAATCAAGGGTTCTGGAAAGAATTCATCATGCATTACCATCATCTGCAGGAGTTCTTCCATCTTCCTCTAGAATAGGTATTACTAGCTGACACTGTGAACTAACTGGTCCAGTCAGGGAATTCCTAGCCACAGCCCTAGGAAAGGGGAGGCTGTGAAGGGAATTGGTATCTCTTGATCACCAGAAAGAGCAAATACAATACAGGCGGCAGTCTGGCTGCCCCTGGAGCAAGTCAGAAGCAAGAAACTTGCAGGCAGGCACCTCAGAGAGCTCCCCAGAGTTCTGCTTTGCCTGCTGCACCCGCTGTGGTTACTCGGTAGGTTACTTGCCCTGCTTGTCTTGAGGTAGCTGGAGTTGAGGCATCTGTTTTCCATTTAGAGCTTGGAGGATGCCCAGGTCTGACTTGGCATGCTGTCTGCACTGGGCATCAGCAGTACAGATGTGGAAACCACAAACCCGATTAATATGAGCCTAGAGTAAAAACTCAAATAAGCTTATAAATAAAACCAGACTTGCAGATTATTTGTTTCCATATTAGCCTATAATAGACCCTACTCAATATGTTTGTTTTATTTGGTTTGGTGACCGACATAGGTATTTATATTTCCAATAAAAATGTAAATCAGAATACAACAGATGAAGTAAGCTTAAATTATTTCTGCAGAAGATGATTGCAACTGTCTGAAGCATGTAATTCCTTACATGAAATGTTAGCCTGCTTTGAACAGAGATGTGGCAGACTTTGCAGTATTTCATTTACCATTCCATCATAGCTCCAAGTCCTACATTTATATATTAAAATAGACTCCTAAATGGACTCTAACACTCAATGAATAATCCAGAGGTGTTGGATGGCTTGGTGGGTCTAATTCTTGGTGTAAGCACCATGCGGGTGATCTTGGGTGAGTCACTAAATGATCCCCATGACCTGACTTAAAGTGGTGACTGTCTTTTTATCCCGGCCAGGCTCCTGCTGAGCTCTGAGCTTGATGACCTCAGGTGCCCCTTTCCAGTGAACTTGAGCTGCTCAAGTGCAGGTAATGAAACCATCCAGAGAAGAGAGTTCCAAAGAACCATCTGAGAAGATTCTTCAGCAGTGCTGACAGACATTTTACTCAGTGGAGAAGATCTCTTCCTGGGAATGGATGGCTCTTAATCCAAGGGTGAGATTATCTTGATTCAGCTCCATTTAAACACAGTTGTACCAGAACAATTCAGAACAATGGTTCAGCAGCAATAGGGCATGTAGTTTATTCTGCCTGTATTGTGACACTCAGGATGGGACACCTGCACAAAGCCTGACCAGTCTTTGAAGGGAGCCCTTATCTGTGCTGAGCAGTATCTCCAAGTGACCCTTGAAGGCTACCTGGCTTTCAGACTGTACCATGGTGACATAACTGGAATTGTGCCACACTATCCTAAATAGACAATAGAGGGAAATAAGCACTTCCACATGCTGGTTTGGATCTCACAAGGGAGCATAAAGCTCCCAGTGAGATGAACCTGAGCCTTGAGTAAGTACTTGCAGTGACTTCTTTGTGCTCATGGGACTCTAAGACAAATGAATAAACAGACAATGCTCCCTTCCCATCTCTGCCTTGAAAAAACATAAGGGAAAAAACTTCTACACCCTTTGTTAGGATGTCAGTGCCAGAGGAACGACACCAGCCATTACTCAATTCAAATGTCCAGTTTTCATTTCCAATTGTTTGTCTGGAATCCCTTTTTTTCCTCCTCTTCAACTGGTTGAGCAATGGCCTGTTCTTATAAAACAAGTTTTCAGCTTTGTAACAGTCCTGACTTCTCATTGTTTGAAAGGCAAGAGGGTCATTCAAAGTAAACTCTCTCGTGCTAGATGGTGTTTTTCCACATGGAAATGCTGAAGGGCCACTCTGTGCTGTCAGCCCAGAAAGGCCAAAAGATGCCTTCAGACTCCCCAGGTGCCTCTGTGTTTGTTTTCTAATGTTACTGCGCACACAATATCATTAATATTATGTCCAAAGCTTGTCTTTATAAACAGAGTCAACACATCTAACTTATTAGTCAGCCACTGGGAAAAAGGAAAAGATTAAATCAACACTGTGAGGAATTAACCCTTTTCATTGCCCACAGAAGAAATCAAAGATGATACAACCTCTTGAAACTGCAAAAGGGACTTGATTATTTTCTGTCAGAAATTAGTGGAAATATTTCCTCTCACTTTGGCACTCAAATGTAAAAGGTGTCCTGTAGGACTTGGAAAAGACTGGTGACTTACAAGACATGATTTTCTTTCCCATGGTATATGCCATTGAAGGGCAGGAAAATTCCCTCCCACCCACCTTCTTTTTTTTTCAATCTCCATTTCCCTGTGGGCTGCCTCAGGTACTGGCCTAGGCTTGGCATGTAGACACAATTAGAAATAGAGGCGAGACTGCACGGAGCGAAGTGTCCAAGTGCTGAGTGAGTGCCCAATGGGCCGTAGCAAAACGCACAACCAAGTCAAAGAAAAATGGAAAATATTCCATAAAATTCATCTTTGCATCCCTTTTTCCTCTCTTGATATATTACCCCTTATTCACAGCTGCCCAGGCCCCAGCCCACGTGTAAATATGTCAGTGCAGCAATGAGACGGAACACGGTCACAGAAACGCTGGCGGCTGCTCCCAGATAAAACACTGAGCTGGAGCCCAGGAGTTCATTGTAAATAAAGATCAAGGCAAAGCAGCAACATTTCTGTTCGGCTCAACTCTGCCAAGGTTACTAGTCCAGCTCCTTTCACGACTACCATATGTCCACATGGATTTCCCCTTGCAGAGAATGACATGTTCCTCTTCTCACAGCTCTGTAGCCTTTGCAAGCTCCCTGATACTTTCCATGTGTTGCTTTACAGTGACCTGGAAGCACTGGTGGCAGATGGGACAATGGATGCTCATGTGAGCGTGGAGGTGAACTTCCAACTCTGCTCCAGTATTGCTCTACCTGAACAGTCCCTTTGTGGGCCTGGGACACGTTCATGCTTGGTTTGGTTCTACTCAGCAGAGGGCACTGGATCCTGTAAGTAGGAATTGATGCCAGGAAGCATGAGGGTCTGATCACTTTTGCAGATGGACTGATTTTTTTCCTTCTGAATACTGGTGGTATGGAAGAGAAGTCTGCAACTCTGTCTGCTGCATGCCAATTGAGAGACAACCATGGCCTGTGTTAGCACGCGATAAATTTTTCCTTTACATATATTTTTTTAGTTTAATTAAAGGGGTAGCTACAAAAATCAGTTATATGGAAATCAGGCTGGATAAAGTACCAGCCATCTGGCATCCTTCTGAAGAGCAACACCAGCCAGCTGACACAATGCAGGGAGATGCAAACACCTACAAACTAGAGCCTGAACAGCCAGGCTGGAGTGGAAACTGGTTGAATTGTTCAGGCTTGTTCCTGCAGCCCACAGAGAAAATACAGGAGTGGTCTGAGGAGAGCTGGCTGGATCAGGGAGTTTAGCCTTCTTAGCCTGTAGCCCTTGATCCAAAAGTCCCCACAATTTCATTATAAAGTTATCAATTTTATCACTGGGTTCATCTTGTTCTCAGCAATACCCACAAACAACCCATTCCACTCTCCCTCTTTCATCACTGAATTCCCTTTGCTGTGTGCTGGGATTTGCATTTTCCTCACTCATGGCTCTGATGAGCTGTAAGCCAGAGGGAGTATTGAAAAAAAATGTATGTATTTTTTTAAATTATTTTTTAAGTTTAAATGGGTCTTATGCATGTGTGTTGTAACATAACTCTTTCAATAATAAAAGTTTTAATGCTAATAACATATATTAAAAAGACTTGCTAGGTCTTCATCTGGCACTATTCTAATAAGTTGGAGATTTGGCACAATTTACTCATAAAATTCAAGAATAAGAATTCATTCTCCACACTGACAACTACTGACCTAAGTTCTTGAGCTGACCTAGGATGCTTCACATTAGATGATGGCTCCAAACGCAAGAGCATTGAATACTACCACAATATATGCTTTAGCTCTGCTGAAGAAAACTACAAGGCAATGCTGTCTCCCAAAAGCAGCTAGTAGTTATTCAGGGTTTTATATTTCTATAGCAACACATCTCACCACACCCTAGCATTTGCCAGATCCAAGCTAGAGGTTAAATGTGCTGGAAAATGTGGCAGTAGCTTCCAGCATTAGCTGATTCCTGAGCTTATTATGCCTGCCTTGCATAGCAGCAAGATCAGTTTCAGAGCTGGGAGAGAGGAGCAGCTTTTCTTTCACACACCCTCTCTCCACAAGTCTGAGCCTCTGCCTTTGCCTTGGCAATACAACATATGGTTCAAGGGCTGCCCATGGCCTGTAGTGCTGTGCCACTGTTCCCATTTCCATCAGATAAAAGGCATGATTGCTAAGGGTTGTGAGTTTGATCTTCTTTTATTAAATAGGTCAGCAGGCCCTAACAGTTGGCAGCCATCTCCAATCCCAGAGCTGTGTGATGAAAGGCCATATTATGGCAGGCTCCAGTGTATCTTTTTATCTGTCCTGCCTGGTACAGCATGTCCCAGGAGGAGCTGGCAGGTGCTGGTGCTAAACCCTGCCCTACTGCTGTTCCCTAGTGACAACAGCAGTACCCCATGTTCAGCTCCCTCTGGCTGCTGTGGAAATTGCTGCTCCCGTCACAGTTCTTTGAAACATTGCGACTTTCAGACTCAGGTGTGTTATTCTGAGAAGGGAGAAACTCCTTTGCAAACAGATGTGCTCTTGAAGTGCTTCCCGTAGTCTTCATTAAGCTAAACCAAGCCTACATTTTGCAACTTCACTTTCCGCTTCAGAAGGCTGATCCTGTACCTTCATTTTTGGTGCTGTACATCATTATTCCTTAACACCACTCAGTAGAGATGTAGGTAAATGATAAACTTGGCTCTAAGTTTTGTTCAGTAGCAATTTCCCTTAGCAGTTTTAAAGTGTGATTTTAGGGGTTTTTTTATCAGTTCCTTGACAGGTTAATGGGGAACACGGACAGGAGACTTCTGCTTCATCCCCTGCAGCCCTGACAATTTGGGGTGCTGCCTGGCTTGGCTCCTAGATGTGAGGAAGGAATAACTTGCACTTCTCCCCGGTGATTTCCTGATGCTGCTGGTGGATTACAGATGTGATGCACTCCAGAAGGTACTGCTAAGTACTCCCAGGTATCTGATCTGCCAAGCAAAGCCGATAGCATCAGGTCCCATGAGAGTTCCTTCTCCTGAGCAGAGGTTAGTGTCCGTCCTGGAACCTGACATCGAATGGGGTAGAGTTTTGTTAGAAGCCAACTGAAAACGTGGTGCTGCTATTATCTGACACCAGCTGAAACAAAAGCCAAACGTTGATGAATGTCTGATCCTAAAAGTAAACAGTTTGATTTTTTTTTTTTTTCCTTTGCAAGTCAGGGGCCCTCTAGGGTTTTATCTGATTTTGGCAATCTCATGCACATTTTGGGGCCTGGAGCATGGTTTTAATTGTTACATCACAAAAGTTGCCAAATAATGTTGGATGCTCCTTAAAAACTCTCTCAATTTTATGGAACTTCTCAACGGCTTGACTAATACAATAATTACTGGAACTCAGCTATGTTGCCTAGTGGCAAATGGAATTTTTTCATAATGATCCTGTCTGTCGTTAATAGCAGGATTTGTTCTTTCTCTCAGCAGGAGAGAGGCCAGAAAGCCATGGTATCTGTCTTTTTTAATGACAGCCAACAGCAAACGGATAAAATAATCAATTATATCCACAGATAGGTAGATAAAGTATAATTTATCATGTCAAAACCAAAAATGGTTTTAATTGGGCTGTTAATCATTTTGTAATTTTAACTAAAGAGATGGGGACTCTGCTTTGTGCTCAGACATCACTAATATTTCATACAACATTAGCTGATCTTATTATAGCTTTAATAATAGTGTTTACCACTAAGTGCCAAAATATAAAATACAATTTCTACTTTCATTAGCTGGAGCCTTTGCAGTTAGATGCCCTTCCCTTTTATTTTTCTTCCTCTAGAAAGATCCAGGAGATAAAAAAGAGAGGCCAGTGTACTAATTAGCTGTAACAGTTTCTGAAATACGCTCATCTTTTTGTTTGATTAGAAGTACCCATACTAGTTACCAACAAACATGTTACAGAAACAATGATTTTTTTTTTCCCAGCAAAGCATATAAAGACATTAATATAACACAGCAAAAATTAAAAGCTTGGAGTTTTGATTTCTAGCCACACCTGTGTTGTCTTGTGGGAAGCTGGGCAGATAATTTAATCCCTCCTAACTTGTTCTCCGTGTCTGTAATGTAGGTATTAGATAGCTGCATCATCAGTCTGCTGTGGAGTATGTAGGTGTTGTAAGATGCATGAAAATTTGTAATGAAGATGGTAAACATCTGGCTGGCTGGCTGCAACAGCAGCCTCTCGGATAGCTACCTCTTTGAAGATGGAAATGCGAAGTTTATGGCAGGACCTAAATCTTCCCTATATTATAACTGAAAATGTCATCATAATGCTGCCTGATTTCAGGATCAGTGAGGAATTATCTAGCAGAAAAATCTCTCAGCACTGGGTACTTTGGCTGTCCACTCTTTCATTCTTATTCCTGTATGCCATGAGCAGATGCCCTGTATGGGACCAGATCTCTATTTTACCCATAAATTCTACATTAAAAAATGCTAGCCATGCTAAGAAAAGAAATGTGACTCTTGACCACCCCTTTGCCTCAAATACACTGAAATTACTTCCCTGCTTCATAAGTGTTTCACAGAAGGAAAAAAAATCTCCATTCCTCTAGACTTGGTTTCCTTCTGAATAGCTCTACCTGCCTTAAATCAAGATCCAGCCTCTAGAGTACCTGCTTGGGAGCAGAACATGCACTTAAGGTAGTTTGGCAAGAGCAGATTTCATTTTCAGCGTTATGGTGGATGTTTTTGGCTATGGGTTTAATTTTACATCCATAGCATGTCCCAGAGATGTGTGTAACACAGAGGGGGGCAGAAACTGCTCTTCCTGTAACTGGATCTATCCTGGGAGTGGAGCAAATTTAGTGGATTGAGTGGGTTTTTTACAGGCCTAATGGCAGGATCGAGGCTGTATTTATACTGAGAAGCAAGGAGGAGAAGCTCTGGGGCTGGCTTGCCCAAGCATAAATAAATCGGAGGTGCATGAACATTCAAAAAGTTCCCAGAGAGTCGCATTGCACAACTTAATGGGCCTGGTGCCTTCACCTGTGCCAATTTTATGTGACTCTTAACTCTGGTCTTAAATAAAAATGAGGCTTGCTCTAATGATATCAACAGCCTTCAGTGAAGAAAGTATGCTGCTACTTTGATACAGATCCCCTTCTAAAGAGGACACCGTAGACAGCCAAAGCTCTTTTTCCCATCTGGCAGGTGAATGTTACAATTCCCTGCTCAGAAGTGTGGCCTCAACAACACTCCTCTGCTTTCAGCATTACATTAGATGATTTTATTAAGAATATGGTTAACTGCTGCCCCTGCTTTTCCCTCCTTGATTTTACTGTCCTTCTCCATTATGTTAAAGGATGGAAAATGGGGATGCGAGTTGGCTGGGGGAGGGGACACAATAACATGGGCAGGGGGTTAAATGAACCAGCTGTTATGTGTGAAGTATCTGCTTTCTAATTGCTGCTGTTGGAATTCAGGGGGAAAAGGCACTGGCTTCAGTTAATTAATAAGGCAGGACTCACATAAACTCCAGCTGTGAGCGCAGGACTGGTCTTTAAAGGATAAACCCAGGAGGTGGGGCAGAGGGTTTGATTTCCTTGCACTAAATCCCATCACATGCTGCTGGTACTGTGTGTGTCCACTTAAGCCTTTTGGTTGGCCTGTCTGAACAAGACATGAGGTATCTGTTGCTGTCCACGTGCCTCACCCCAAGAAAAATGATCTCTCCTCAGAAATCAAAGGTGTGAGGCTATGTTTCAAGCTAGGGTGAGACTGCTGTATTTTCACTCGAGTTTGGAATCCCTCAAAAGTGGGGACGTTTGGATCAAAGGTTTTTATTCAGATTTAACAGAAGCTTGGGGTTTTGCAGCTGGACACAGATACAGGTTTGCCATTTGGTTCTCTTTTCTGTCTAGTTCCAGAGGGTTTGGATTTGGCATCCTGTCAACACCTCTCTCATCTGAGGCCTGCCTCAGAATCTTTGCTGGAAGGATAGCTCTGATGGGGAGGTTGTGCAGCTGATGCCTCCAGACCATGTCCAAAGGCCATTTTACAGTGATCCCTTTGTGGAGAACAATGCCCAGTTCATTTCTCCTTTTTTCTGAGAGGGGCTCAAAAAGATCAGGACTTTTTCTGAGTTACAGACAGTGCCCCTAAAACCCACATGAAAATGCAAATACCATAGTGTTTCCTCATTTGATCCTGCTCCAGGTCTTGCTGCTGTACGACGTCCCCCACCACCAGTGCAAGGTCCTTCTAGTCAGAGAACAGCTGGGGATCCGTGCTGAGAGCAGAGTCTTCTCCCACTTCCCATGGGATGGCATCTCTGGATTTCAAAGCTTGTTGTTCAAGTGTATTATGCTAGGAAACAGTGGAATGAGAAAAAAAGGTGGAGGGGATGTTCCTATGTGGTTAATAGCCTGTTTTTCCTCACTGACTTGGGAGGGAAATGAGCTTCCTGCTTAAGGTGAGATGTCATTTGCTGGGTGGAAACCTTTGTGTCCCAGCTGGCCTGATCCTTTCGGTGCCACTGCTCAGGGCAGGTCTCTTCCAGCATGAGTGCTCTCCCTCCCAGGCCCTCTCCTTTCCTGGCACCTTGCTCCTGCTTTGCATCAGTCCTGATGCTGCTCAGATGAGTGCTAGGGTCAGCACAAAAGAGGGGACGTCACCATGTGGCTGCAAATGGGTTGGGAAAGGAGGACTGCTCATTTTGGCACAGAGAGCCCAGCTGTTTGTTCCCCCCATACCCCTCCTCACTCAACATCAAGGCTCAAGCATCCAGGAGGATTTTGGCATTTTACTGCTGCAGATTTCAGTGAAAGCTCAGCCTGGTGAGGGACCAAACTCACAGATTCACCAATAGCCCAAAGCCCTTGAGCTAGCTGTGCCAAACTGGACTTTGCACCCAAAGAGAAACAATTCTGCACGTGTTGCAGCATGTTTCCAAGCAAACGAGGTGGGGCCTCGCAAGGATCTATAAACAGCAGCTCTTTGTCTCCTCCATTTCTCTTCATCCTGAATGTGTTGCTGTTTTCAGAGGTTGGTTTCAAAGGGCTGATTCACAACCACCAGCCATATTGTTTTATCTGAGGAGATTAGGGCTGAGAATGTTGCAGTTTTGTAGTGAAAAGACTCCATTGGAAATAGCAACATATTTGACATGAGACTGTTATTTATGCTCAAATAACCATCTTGTTTAAAGATGAGGAGTCTCATTTTTTTCATTTTCAAATTTAGATCAATCATGTATGAAGAGAAACTCCCACTCAGCCTCCCCTGGCCCCTAATACCTTCATTTCATTCTTCTTCTGCTCATTATTTTATGATTTTGTCCTTGACTGGAACATTTCTCTCTTGTTCTTCCTTACATGCATCATTAAAGAAGGAAAGAACTTACATTTAAAGCTCAAGAGTTGTGTAGCTCTTAAGCCATAAATAATGTTTTGGACAGATTCTAAGATTATTAAGTCCTTCTAGTTAGCCTCCCTCTTATTTTACAGCTCATCTGATTAGAGAGGACAAACTCTTTTTAAACTTGATTTAACTATTTCTGTTTTGCTTTTGCAAGCAGACATGGCTGTATGCACTGCTGATCAGAACACTTGCCATAGGAATGCAAAAAAAACTTGCAGCAAGAGAACTCATTGTGGCATGGAAAAAATCTCCAGAGAAGCCCTGCAATTCTGAGATGCAGTTAACTTTCTAAATGCAGGCAAGTCTACAAGTGAAGCTAAAATCTCTTTATCTGGAGAGATAAACACAGTCAAACTACTCTTTTCTGTAAAGGGCTGACAGGCACAAAATCAGTGAAGGAAATACTTTAGTATGAGGAGATAGTTATGCTCAGGTAGTAACTGATTTTGGGCAGCTGTAGGAACTGAACCATTGGGCACAGAGCTTTGCCTCCCCAGATATGGCTTCTTTTGATGCCAGGCTCAGGCTTTGTTGAGCCAGGCATCAGCTTTTCCCATCAAATGCAGCCAAACCAGCTGCTGCAGTTTGCAGAGATTCAGATACTGCAGCAATGAGCTGCTCTTCCTTCTGCTTGATGGAATCTGCTCAGCTCAGACAGTACCTCAGGGGATGGGCAGGGAGTCAGGCCTTGCCCGTGTTACAAACTACAGAACTGAGAAAGTCTCAACAGAGACAAAGTGAGTGAAAAGTGCTGAAAAGCCTCACAGTAGACAGCCTAAACAGTGAAATTAGTTCCTCCAGTTAGTCCATGGTCATCAGTGAGGCAAATGCCTCTGCTGCCTGGCTCAGACAGGTCAGTGTTTTAATGGTAGGCATAAATCTATTGCATTTTTCTCCTCGTGACCTAGCATATTGTGTCAGGCCAATGAATACTCCAGAGAAGGAGTAGAATTTATGTGTACAATAAAACAATAGAGTTTCAGTGACATCAGCTGTTTGACAAATTTTAATATACATTTGCTATAAAACAGGCAGCAATTACCAGAATGTAATACCCAAATAAAATCCATTATCCATTTGCACAACAGGTCTTCAATTTACTCACATTCATGTGAAAGAGACGCATAAAAATGATATCCATGCTTAAAATCACTTGAAAGCAGTCTGAAAGACCCCACAGTTGCAAGTGATACCTCAGTACTTAGCTAATACTCATGTTTCGATGACTTTGCCTTCATGATTCTTCCAGTGGTTCCTTTATGTTTTCTGGTATTTTGCCAAACACCTGTGAATCAGTGCACAACAAATATTCCTGCCATTTAATTTAGCCTTGCACAGAAAGGCTATATTAGGCCTGATGCAGATCTAATCCCAAACCTCTAAAGAGGTTTAAGGCACTCTGGTTTCACCTAATCCCGAAACCTAAACCAGAATCACTGAAAACCTCCATAACACCACAGGAATGGGCAAATAGTGAGTTTCCACTATGAAATTATTAAAAGGACACAGTGTATCTTTTGGATTTGAGACCTAAAGCTTTGCCTAAGGAGCTTGGACTGTCCACAACAAAGTGTTTATTTTGAAGTTAGGAGGTTGAAAGGTTTATTTGACTAGAGGGCTGATTTCCCCCCTCCCACCCAAAAAACAAAGAGGGGTGATCCCCCAGAAGAGTGAAAAATAGGAAAAGGGATGAACAAATAATGCGGGAGGGACAGCCCAGCAAAGCAGCCAAAGATGAAACGCAGGTTTCTCTTTAAGCTCAGTCGTGGCCCCTTGTGAGAAAGAGCAAGAGCACAGTCCCTTGTGCACAACTGGGCTCTTGGGACCTGAAGTTCCTCACAGCAAATGTGTAAGGAAAGAGTTATTTATGATATAATAAACACATTGCTGCTGTTCAAAATAGAGAATTTGCTCTTTCGGGATCTCCTGTTGACAAGAGATAACATGTAAAAACGTGCTGAAGTGGAACTTTCAATTACAAACTGCATCCAACTGTAATAAATTTGATATTGCATTAATTCATGTTAAATTAATTGAATTCTGTCATTCCTGAATTCTAGTAACCACTTTATTTTGCCATACAACTCATTATCTTAGTGTTGTGAAAGGATATTTCATTTTCAAGGCAACTGTAGGGAATATTAACCGTACCATATTCTAATAAATATTTAGCTCCCAACAAATTAAAGGTGTGAAGTATACATGTGGTTCCATTATACATAGCAATTTAGAGCAATGATCTGCTGCTCTAAATCTCTTAATTCAAATCATTCCAGCAAAACATATAGGGAAATAATGGGGCTGTATTTATGCATTATACAACACAGAATGCATTTATCTGTGCTTAGGACGTTCCTCATAATGAGAGACATAATTTCCTCGGCGTTCTGTGTGCTCATAACCACCGAATGCCATTTAAAGCCCTTTAGAGCAAGGATTTAGGAATCAGTGTTCCTACTGATGAGAAATTTGATATGAGTAGAAAAGCAAGCTTCAGATTTACCTTCCCAAACTCACAAAAAATCTCCATGCCTTTGTTGCATCAATAGAAGTGGAAAAGAACAGCACTCATTTAACAGCATTAGATTTAATTTAGCTTTGAAAGACTGGCTCCATAGGCAAAAATGGTAGGAAAACTGAAAAGCATGTTTTATGAGGTACCAAGATTTCTAGCAGGAATTAAGAGGACACCCTCCTGCAAAACTGCATAAATGATAAAGCTTTTAACTCCTAGACAGGTGACACAAGCAAATGATGGTTTATTTGCTTTCCTTGAGCAAGTAGGGGTGTAGCTGGAGAGCAACAGGGGCCTGTGAAAGGGGGAAGAGTACATCTCTGCAGTGCTGTCATTGTACACGTCTGCGCTGTGCTTCCCAAGGTCTGTCCGAGGGCACATGGGTACATTAGCAGGGTACAATTCCAATCCCACAGCACTTTTGTTCCAACAATACACGGAGTTATTTAACTGTTGCCTGATTTAGTTCAGTTGTGACACCTAACCAGTAACTTCCCCTGGAAACCATTTCAGGACGCAACTTTTCGTCTCTAAGCTCTCCTGCAGGACCTGGAAAACTTTGTATAGCTGTGTTGCACTGAAAGAATTGAGTCTTTATCCCACAACGAATCCAAGCTGACAGTAGCTGCCGGAGGAGGCAAATGACTTCAGGAATGCGATAACCCCATGAGCAGCAGAGCACCTGCTGGTGCGGTGCGAGCAGAGTGCTGGAGAGCCCAAACCACAGCCCAATGCGCACCCCACTGATAGCTCTTCCAGCCGGCTGTAGGGCATCGCCCGAGTCACGCACCGACCGAAAGGCTCGATGGCAGCGACAGCCCGGCACCAGCGCCCCGGCCCAGCCCTTCCCGGCTAGTTCGGAACGCGTGTCAGGCTCCACGGAGCAGAGACACGCTCGGGCTCCCGGTGAAGGCCGGGTCCTCCCGGTTTCGGGGCGTGAGGAAGCGAAGGGGCGCCAAGCCCCTCCTAGGACCGTCAGAGCGCGGCCGCTCCGCGGGGACCTCGCGGCGTGGTTGCCCTGAGCGGGAGCCCCTGACAGAGACGCCCCGAGCCGCCCCACGCTCAGCCCCGGCCCGCCGGAACCCAGCGGCACC
>VZTN01018603.1:0-53655 GCA_013400515.1 Erpornis zantholeuca | reverse complement strand
CACGGCCCCAGAGCCACTCATGTCCCCAGAGCCCCTCACGGCCCTCAGAGCCACTCATGTCCCCAGAGCCCCTCACGGCCCTCAGAGCCACTCTCGGCCCCAGAGCCACTCATGTCCCCAGAGCCCCTCACGGCCCCTCAGAACCCCTCACGGCCCCTCAGAGCCCCGCGCGGCCTCCGAGAGCCCTTACTGCCCTGCAGGGCCACACACAGTCCCATTCCAGCGGGAGTGGGAAGAAACTCAAGCCAGCAGGTGAAGAAGATGTGGCATCTGTGGCTGATGTAAGGCATCTGCTCGAAAAAAGTGATGTTTTGATGAGGGTCTGCATCTCCTTGATGCTTTGCAGCAGTTTGCCTGGACAGTTCATGCAGGAGCTCCTCTGGCAGCGGTGATACAGGTGTGTGTGTGTGTGCCTTGAATTCAGGATACACCCCATCAGCATCAATGTCAGCACCACACCTGAGCTAGTGGTGTGGAGCTAGTGGTACCTAGTGGTAATGGAGCTCACAGTTCTAATATGCTGAATTTTACAACTCTCTGTAATAATGCCCCTACTTTTATGACCAGTAGAACTAAGTATTTTTTAGGTATTTAGATGACATAGACGCAGATGGAGGTAAGGCAGGAACAGCACTGGCTGAATACTGAACACGGTTCTGTCCAGAGCGGACATGGCCTCGGGTGGGTCTCTCCCACCATTTGCAAGAGTATTGGCAGTCCTCAGGAACACCTAAAAGTGCTTTAATACCATTCAGTTGGAAGCATTTACAAAAGAAAACATATTTTTGTCAAGTATAGTATGGTAATATGAAAAATAATTTTGCATTTATCAACTGGTTAGAGCCCTAGCTCTGCTCGGCCTGGTCAGGGCTCATCCCTGCTGGCTCGCTCGCTGTCGCCCTCTGTTGGCAGCGCGGGCCCGCGGCAGGGCAGCGCAGCCGCTTTGTTCCGAGCGCATCCCGCGGTGCTCGGGGGACAGCTGCGCGCTCATTCCCGACATTGGCGTTGTTTTGCTGTGTTTTTCTCCTCAGTAGTACTGGGTGTTTGAAATAAGGAAAATGCCTAATACAGCTCCTTTGAATGCTAGTTTTGAGTAGGATCCAGGTTCCAGATTCAGCATCTTCATTTTGAAATGAAAAAGATAAAAAGAAGGCATGGTGTGTGTTCTGGAAAATACAGACAGCACGAGATGGAAATATGTGTGTAATTTTTTCTCTGGCAATTGTTTTGAGGAGCCACACTTTTTAGCACAGTGTCTTTATGACCTGTCATCCTTCCAAAGCGCCCTTCAGTAACCCCCAATTTTAGCAGCATTTCTCTGAAGCTTTTAGAGAGGGCTCCATGACTGGGAAATGTCATTAAAAATGTGTCCTGTCTTGCTAAGTTAACAGGAAGTATAAAGAATTTTTTTCAAATTTTATTTTTAACTAAATTACTAGTTTTTCAAAAACCTTCTGGAGCAATTTCTTGTTCTTTAAATGATTCCTATTAACATTTTTATTGATTTACAGGTAAACTAGTTTTTTCTTGTTTTAAAAATACCCCGCGATCAGCAAATCTAACTCAGTTTATTCTGGCTTGGATGTGTGATGATCAGTTAAAAAGATTCTGCAGATGGAAATTATGTTGGTGCATGCACTGGAATAGATGCCAGTTTCTAATATCAGATAGATTGTCTGATTTTGGTTAATTGATGTAGAGATTTATTTTTAAGCACTGGAATTACAATGTTGGAATTGTATTTAGGGCGCAGATCTGTTGACTGAGTATGTTACGCCTTTTCTGAGCGTTTTAGAATACTTTGTGTTTCTTTTTGCAAAGAAATTTTAAACTACTGACCCATATATGTTCTTACATTCTAAAGAGACACATTTTTTTGGCCCTCTACCACGAAGTACATCAGGCTGAATTATGCTTCGTGTTTGTATATGTCTTATTTTAAATTTGAGTACTATTTCTCTGCAAGCTCAGCCATAACAATGTACTGTTTCATGGGATCAGTAGTAACTGTAAACCAGTCATTGCTAATTAGCTCATATGGGAAATTTAACCCTGAAGATTCCGATTTTTCAAAATTATATTCTATCAAGCACTGTCTTCATTGGGGGGAAATAGCTACTATGACTGCTCTTCTGTAATAAATTGTCTTGTTGCACAAGACATAGAATATATGGAATATAGATGCATGCTAGTGATGTTTCTGGGGTTGGGAAGACAAACTTAGTATGATTAAAAAAAAGGTTGAACTTTGCTTTTTGGACACCCTTTTCGAGTTGTAATGCTGATACGTTTCTTTTGTACAAACTTGGAATCTCAACACAGTATTACATGTTTGTTGTGTTTGTATGTCTTTATAAAGGAAAAAGGTAAGTCTAGTGGCAGCAATAGTATTTTCCTCCCCAAAATATCTGTGTGGATAGATTTATGCTCTCTTTGTGAAGACTGCAGTTTGACTGCAGTAGAATATACTTGGTAGTACAAATGAAGGATTTCAAATTAGTAATAGGTTGAAAACTGCTTCAGGTACTGGGGTTTTACTTTCCAAATTACTGGTTTCTGTGGAGAAGGGTAAGTGATCACAGAACAATGAGAATGAAACAAATCTACAAAAAAAACTGCACAATTTTTTGCCCAAGCAAGCCAGCTTCCTTTTGAGTTCCGTGCTGGCACAGTTGTATCGTTAAAAGTGTGTTTTTTTCCTTTTCATAAGCAATAAAATAATTTCACAACTGTAATGAGTGCACTTCCTATGGTACATTTTAATTATATGCAGCTAATGATGGCATAGCTCGTCATTTCAAAAATTGTCTCATTGGCATTTATGACTTGGTGTAAATGCTCATATATCATGGGATTATTTTAAAGAACTGAAACTTTGAGAGATGTCAGGTTTGCCTTGTTGAGGAAAGTGAGTCATTAAACAAGAGGTGCTGGTTAGCAATGGGAGACTGTAGAGCAAATTTAGGCTACAAATATTGGAGTTAACAGATTTACTTTAAAAAGCCGTGTTACTGGATATCATTTTAAAAAGGGATGTCTTAGCCTTGAAACTTTCCAGACCACTAAACTGAAGAATCCAGGCTATATCATGATTCAGAAGCATTTAAAATAGGGTTCCGTCTCTTCTGCATCTCAAAAGCGAAAGTTACAGGGGAAGTCACCTTTTCTGTAAATGGATTTACCAGCACAGGTCTTTAGAACTGTAATGTCATATTGTGGGCAAATTAAGAGTTTTAGGAGGAAAAAAATCTTTAGTCAGCAAATCTTCTTTTACATGATTTATTTTTAAAGGTCAGAAGGTGACCTTTACAGTAAAAAAATAGTTGTTTGTACAGGATAACCTTCCCAGATGAGATGCAACCCTGTCCTAAACCTCTGAGTCCGCAGCCTAAGTTTCCCAGAGCCACTGGGTGACAGTTGGGTGTAAGGTGAAGCTGCACAAGAACTATTTGAAAAGAAACATAGACTAATGTTTAGCTTTTCTTTTTGTTTTAGTTATTCCATAGTTTTTCAGTAGATGCTAAATTTCTTTGATTTAGGGGAGGGAAGGATTATGCCTTAAAACACACCAGGATAGGAATCTTCGGACAGACTTTTCACACTCAGACAGCTGGAGCAGCTGTAGATTCCCCACTGAAATGAAAATGCAACAATTCAAGATTTAGAAAGGCAAAAAGTGTGACCAGGGCATTAAATAGAAGGGCCATATGATACCAAAATTAAGCTCTGTGTTTATTATAAAGAAAATCCTTGTTTTAGAAGGGAAAAAAATGAACTTGTTCCACCACTTTCTTTTTTCCTCAGGAGAAAACACAGAATATATCCTAGGTAATAAATCTGTTTTATGGCTCACATGAGAAAGGGTGGAGAAACTCCCATTATTTTCTTCCCAGAAATTGAAATACACATGAGCTAACATGGGAGACACTGGGATTTTCATCCAACAAATGCACAGCTGGCTTCTGCTTTTATTATTTTTCTAAGCCTAATAATTTTTCATTTGATTAGCTGGTGGCTGACAAAACTATCACTTGCACAGTGTTTTGTGTATTTAGTAGAGTAGGTGTGATGCGAAAAAGATACTGTGATGCATGCTCAGAAGCATAGCACAACTTGTTTAGTTGATGAGAAATTTCTGCTTGCCTCTTCTTAAAATGCAAGTTTGTATCATCAAGATTTGAGTTTGAATATCAAGAAAGTAATTTCTTGACAACTAGAAACAGGAGAATTATCTAAGATTTGAGGATTATTTTTTCTTCATTCACATTGTAGAATTGCGTGGTGCTATGCACATAAAAATAAATTGTGAGGAGTCAGTTGGCAGTCCACAGTGCCAGTTTTGTTGTGAGAAAGCAGTGAGACTATTTTAGAGAAGAAATGTCCTAGTCAGTGTTAAGAGGTGGGAAAAGTAGAGCTGCAAACAAGATATATCAAGGACTTTAAGTGTACACAGTGTGAGTTGTGGAGAGACCCATGGATACACCTAATGTGAACAAAACAACAGCAGCCACCCACAAAGCCACCTACAAAGGCACCTAGACAATGAGATAAAGTGAGCACAGACATAAAGGTGGGAGAATAGGAGCCATCTAGGAATGAGGTTCCTCAGAGCCATGTCTGAGCAGGCATCTGTAAAGCCGTGGATTCCCAGTTTGAAATCAGGAGGGAGAATTGCCTATCAGAACTCCTTCATGTGCATTCTGCAGAATAAAGAAAACTTATTCAATAATCCAGTATCCTGGTTTGCATTGACCATTAATGCCAGGGACAAAGCAGGCTGGTTTCTTCTTTGTTGACTGTCCTGGTGTTTGAAGTGCTAAGCTGTGTTGCTCTCTGTGTGTTCTGGGCAAAGCAATGCTAACACCTTCCCTAAGTAAGCAGCAGAGGAAGAAGAATGCAGTTTTATCCCAGATTGATAGGTCTGTATTGTTCAAGTGTTTAGTGTGTTCCTTGTTATTTTCAAAAACTCCAAAACAACTTAACATGCTCTGCAGGCAGGAGAGAATGTGGGCTATCTGCCTGCACTTGAATATTGTGTGATGACTTCTCTGGTTTTGATTTGTAGTTATTTATAAGTTGTAGATAATAAGAACCGTGTAAGAAATTTCTAAGCGAAATTACTTTGAAACTACAGGTTCATTGCACAGCCAAACCTCTACCTTTAATGTCCTGTCACACAGTGGCTAGCTGGGGAAGGAATTATTTTGTAAGGACTAGAAGAATCTCTGGTTTGTGTATCTATGTTCTGACCTAGCTCTGTTACACTCACTAAGTAATTGTTGACAAGTTCAAGCTCTGTAACTAGAGGGTTATGACTTTCCTAAATGCTATGAGTCCAATATATGTTCATGGACAAGGAAAATGACCTTAATGGAAAAATAGGAGACTACTAAAGTACCAATAGCTCATTGTGGGAGCTCTCTTTTGGTTGTATCTCTCTTAGAGGCTTTGTGCTGCTAGGGATCAGAATACTGTGGTGTATGGGACTGTTTCTTGGGACATGGAAGTGTGTGAGCCTGTATTGGGGATGGCTGGTTCCAGCTGAGTGTTGCCCAGTGCAAAGGCCCAGGTAGCAGTCTCTCCAAAGGAGGTAAAATCAGTGTGGCCAACTTCACCATCCACCTCCTTTTTCCTCAGTCTGTCTTGTTAGAATTTGCATCTCTGTCCTGCCAGTATTTAGCTATTCGCTCTAATAAATTTCTCTTCTGTAGTGGGCCTGTTTGACCTTCTGAAGCTGTACTTTGAACTCTTGCCCATGTTACACCCTTTGATTGTTTTGTTCTCTGGCAGGTGAGATGATGCCACACTGGTTCTGAGCTGTGTGAACCACATTCCCGTGTTGACCGGAGGGGATGCGTTCCTGATAGGCAGCTGGGGATGCTGCTGCTTAGGAAAGGCCCTTGGAGCAGAAGTGGTTGCCCTGGTGGCACCACTTGTCCTGCACAGCACAGTGGCCTGGATTTTGCACTCTGATCCCTTGTTCCAGGTGCAGAGGGCTCCTCAGCCAACTTGCAGTAGGTTGCAGAGAGGGAGTGAGTCCATAGTGCTGTGCAAAAAAACGTGGCATAGTCTGAGCATCAGGGTCTCCAGCCTGCTACAGTTGCACAGCATTTGTGCTCTTTTGCTCTTGGTAACAGAGCAGGACTTTTTTAATTTAAATTTTTTTTTATAGTTGTGTGTTTAGGCCTCCCTCCTTTCACTTCAACAATTGAGGGTGTTGGTTGCTTCCTCATGTTTGTGTAAGAATAGCTTTTTATAGTCCGTTTTTCCAGTTGGCGTATGTACTTCCTCCGTTGTAGTGCAACACATCATTCTTCCCGCTCCCTCCCAGCCTCTGAAGCTAATGGAAGACCTTCAGGATTGTTTTATTTGCAGTAAAAATGGAGCTCTGGGGTTGGGAATGGTCATTATTCCTGCCTTAAAATGTATTTTTCAACAAGTTTTGTTTTGTTCTTGGTAAATGAGAAGGATATAAGGAAGCAAGGAATAATCAGCAGTATTTAGTTTATAGGACATTTAGTTTGAACTGGACATTTCTAGCTCAGTTTCTGTTTAGCCTAAAATCTATCGAGAAGAACAAAAGTTTGTCAGAAACATGAATGGAAGTGGGCTGCATTCTTTTTTTTGACAGAAGAGTTCTTAATGTAATGCCAATGTGAAGAATTTTACAATGTCATCTGTCCCAACTTCTGCAAGGTAAGAGCTGGAGTGAAGACAGTCTAGAAGCTCCACATCCATCCATTTTTTAGCCCTGTAATGGTGAGTCTGGCACACTGACAGCACTTGAGTCTTGCAAATTTGGAGCTGTGCTGGAGGTCTTTCCTTGGTGTGACATCAGTTAAACCAAAAAGAAAGGAAGGTGGCATGGCCATTTTCATGTCATTGGCTGACAGAGCCCTGTACCTGGTCAGGACAGCATGCACTTCATCCTGCTTAAGGACAGTACAGGACCTGTTTTTCCACAGCTTCACTCCTGCTTGTTGGTTGTTTTTATCACCATTTCTCCAGGAGTGTTGTTTAGCCCCAGAATAGAATTAGTAATATTTAACATGGCAGCCTTTTTTCCCTTGTCTGTGACAGATAGATTGTTGGGAATATCTACTGGGAATGCCCTCTATTTCCTGTGATTTGGATGCTGTTTCTCAAGAAAGACTATGTTTTGGAGCTATTTTTTCAATATAAAGTATTTTTTTTAATATAGTCTTGCAAGGTTTTCCAACACTAATGAACACAGCTTAGGTCCTTCAGTGGAGAGGCATGTGCAGACATGGCCCCTGTGGGTTGAACTGCCTCACTGCTTCAGATCTTCACTATTTTTAGCCTCTATATATGACTTTGTTTTTCCCAAGTGTCTAGTTCTAAGGTGACATGGTAACTAACCCAGTTAGGGCAGGACTTCACTCTTCTCCCATATACTAGCTCCAGTGCAAGCTTGCAGCAAAAACATGGATCTGACAATCCTCGCAGTTAAATCTTGCCATGGGGTGTCTAAGGTCCTGACAGGTCATTTTTAAGCTACTTTTGTATTCTGATTTCTCTATGAAAATAGCATTTTAAAGGCATTTGCTTATTTTATTGCTCCACTGCTAAATAATTGAAATCAGCACTTAGCGTTTAATAATAGTGATTTTATGTAATAAATATTGTGTAGAACCTGATGGTGTAATTGGGCATTTTTGTAATAAGCCCCTATTTTTTAAAACAAAGGGGAAATCTCTGAAATTCATGCCTTCATGCTTGTGCCCATTAAATGTGGTTATCATTATCTAGTGACGACATATGTTCTTCCTAACTAGGATTCTCTTCTCTTTCATGCTGATGCTATCTCCATGCTAGATTATTCCTGTTTCTAGTAGCACCTCAGGGCAGTAGTGAGAAGTAAATGTGTCCCATATGACCGCTTTAGACAGCAGCTTTGGGTGTGGGCAGAAGGGAGAGGAGAGTCAACGGAGTGAAGAGACAGTGGGGTCTGCATGCCCTCACTGCCCCAGAAGTAGGGCAAGCTGAGGGGCAGCAGGGATGTGGCTTTCTGTACTGTCAGACTGTTCGGAGTAACGTGGGAGCTGCAGTGGGACAGGGTGCAGTTATTTGTTGTGCCATGAGGGAGGAAGGAGCCAGGGAGGAACTGCGACTGAGTCACTCGTTCTTCCTGGAGCGCCTCCTGGGGTGGTGCTGCTACAGGCAGCCCCGTGCAAGACTGAGCCTGAAGGCTCGAGTGAGCTGATTGCAAATATTTTGCAGAAGTCTTATTTTCTGGTAATTACTTTAACATGATTCAGTGTTTTCTCTTTTGTCTGATCTTGTTATGAGCCTTCTTGCCTGATCCTTCACCCGCTGTCGTGGGAGCAGGGCAGGCGTTCCCACACCACATGTACCATTCCTGCTATCTTTGGCCTCTCAGGTTCAGTGGCTGTGAGCAGGTGCTGTTCAGTACAGCCGACCAGTGATGTGTCCTTTTGGAAAAATGACTGATCCTGGTTCTGTTCTTGTGAAGCCTTTGAAACTACTAAGCTGTTTCAGATAGTGAGGTTGGAGCAATTTGTAGAATTGGGGTCCAGGTACTGTTTGCCAGTTCACATTTCTAGTGATTCATGAAATTAGAGCTCCTGTGGAAACCTGGAACCTTGCTTCTGAGGCAGATGTTGTGTATGAACTGAGTCCAAAGCACCCGATTTTCAACAGATATAGGCTAGGATTTAGGTTCCAGTGGGTCATCAACAGTATTTACTAGAGACTAATAATAACAGTGAACAGACTCGTTCCATTCCCAGTTCTCTAGGGTTTTAAAAATCCAGCAGAACCAGCAAAATACATAAAGTCCAGCCACTGAAATCCAGCCAAGTTTTGTAAAGATTACAATGGTAACTTCAGATAAATATAAATTGTGCTCTTTAAATGTACAGTTTATTTAAAAGGAGTTATTTTGCCAAACCATAAATGTACCAATAACTAAACTAAGAAATAACCATGGTTAAGAAATCTAAGATTATAAGGTTTAGAAAAAAACTTTCTGATATTTTTTATGATTTTGTTTAACCATGTGATTACATTTAATCATAGTTAGAATAATTAATACACGTATACCTTTACAGCAGACCAAACACTTCTCATAAGCAACTGACTGGTTTGTGTTATCACATTTGTTCAACGAGGGTGGAGGGAGGGAGAGAGGTGTAGAATATAACTCACTTGCATAATCTTTTGCAAGTAGTAGAAAAAATCTGTCTCACAGTATACCTATTAGAAATACATGGGTGCTCATAATTCATATTAGCCCATAAAATTTAGAAGAGCATTCAGAGACTGCAAATGAAGGTAATTTATGTATAAAACCTCATCCTTGAAGAATTTATTGCCATAGTAGGTATAATATATTTTGGCACAGACTTCTTCCGTGAAACTAGTACTTGCAGATTTGAGAAAGGAACATACCAGAGACCTTGCAGGTTAAACTGTAGTCTGGTTTTATACAAAACACATTATAATGAAGACTTTTCTCTTTTGAGAGAGCTAAAGTCAGTTGCTAAGTTAATGTGCCATGGCTGTTGACAATGTGTGTGAACATCTTCACTGTGCAAGTAATGTCTTTAAAATCAGTGTTAGTTTAGTGGTGCTACCTCTGTGTAATTACTGATGTTTGTAAATATTTTGAACCTTAGAGGGAACTGAGGTGCATTCCTACAAAACTTTTTAATTTGCAGTATCTAAAAATGAGTATGTACTTTGCAAGGAGTTGTTTGCTAACCATGTAGTGAAGCCCAGACCTCATTCTTCTTGCGAGGACTGCACTGGGAACATGGGGCCTCATCTTTCTCTCTACACTTGAGCAAAACTGCCAGATAAATGCCCTGGGGTCCATCCATCTCATTGCCAGTTTGAGACAGACATTTCTGGGTGTCCGCAGGGAGATGTGGCTCTTGTGTCCCACTGGATTCTTGCTGGTAGACTTGGGCATGTGGTGGATGAAGTGAGGCCAAGGCAAGGCTGTGGTTACATTGCAGTGCTGTCATGCCCAGTCTTGGGGAGATTCAGCACTGTTCTCCTCAGTGCTTAGGTGGCTTATGCAGCTGGAACAAAGATATATTTCCTTTTGTTCCTCTTGCCGGACTCTGACTTCTGTTTTCTTTTGAGATTACATTGTGCACGTATGCTTTTATAGTTGCTGCCTCTCTTTGACCCAAACACTTTTACTTCCATGGAAGTTAATGACATTAAATGAAAATCAAGGTAACCCATTGCCACTCCAAGATTTCTGCATAATACATAGTAAACTTAAGAAAGGGAAGGATTTGTTATACTATAAAATATGCCATTTAAATGCATGTCACTGGACATGCAGAGAAGGAGCTCCGAGCATGATAGAAGAGGGATTTTGGCCCATGTCAGCAAGGGAAGCTACAGGGCATACAGCTATAAAAACGAACCAGAGTTCTCAAGCACTGATGTAGAGCAGATAGGACCTTTAAAATTCTTCCCTGAAAGGTACACAGTGGTGTTGGGCAGCAGTCTGCTATGCTTGGATTATCAAAGAACATTATCAATTCCTCTGGGATTTTAACTGTTAATTCCAGGAAGTCTAGGTGTTTCAGGAAGTGCTATTAAAATATTATGCTATTTCTTCCGGATGTAGATCCTTGGACAGTACACTTACACTTAGCATTTTCTCTGTTGGCTTGCTCTGCAGGAGAAATCCCAAACTATTGAGAACAAAGATAACTTCCTGTGCCAGGTGTATTAGCTGGAATTATCTCTGTTGTAGAAAGAAATAACTTTTCTCTTGAAAGTGACATGGGATTTTAGACATCAGTGAAGATTTATCTTATCAAGGATGTCATTCTGCTGCTAAGAAAACCTCATTGGGCTCGTATCCGAAGTCCTGTGTTCAGTTCTCTGCTTTTCCAGATGGATTTAGTGGAGTTAGGGATGGTGCAGAAAATGTCAACTGAAACAATTTGGGGAAATGGAACAACTGTCATATGAGGAGAGATTGAAAAGTCTGGGGTACTTTTCAGTTTAGAGAAAGACAGATGTTTATCATTGAGATATACAAAATCATGAAAGTGATGAAAAAGCCAGATATGAAACTGTTGCCCTCCAAATCCTTCAATGTAAGAACTAAAGGGCACTTGTTGAAGGTAGTTAGAGATCAGGTTTAAAACAAACAAAAGAAAATAGTCCTTCATTTTCTGGAACTTGAGATAGTGAAATTTTTGCCACGGTAGGTAGCAAAGGCAAGGATATGAGCAGGTTCAAAAGAGATTAGGCAATTTCCTAGACAGTAATGGAACTGCAAATGGACAATGAAATTGTGTGCCCTGTAACATCATTTATACAGCAGTTGTGCATGGAGGAGTACATGGGGGGGACGGGAGGGAGGGACTGCAAAAGCAGCCAGGCTCCTATCTTTTTCCTGAACTGTATCTCTAAATAGCATGGCACTGGTAGGAATCAGGTACTAGGCCAGACGGACCAGTCATCCAGCCTTGTGGGGCATTTTTTTCTGCCATGCAGTACCATACCATGTTCTACTTTGAAAGGGTTTTATTATTAGTGCACTGCATTCTCATAAGGATAATCAAGAAAAAAGTGGTAGCATGTTAGTACTCTGTTGTTGATACCTGAAACATTAATGTGTTTTAAAGTCTGATCAATTGATAGTCAAATGCCTGTCTGTTACTGTGCCTAACTAACATGGCATTTGTTTGGAAAATGTACAGCTTGGAAAATGAATTTTGTGTGTTTATTTTTCTTGGCAGTGAGTTTTGGTTGTCTCAGAAGGGAAAAGCTATCCAGGTGCAGTGAAGCTGTGTGGTGCCATGAGTGCTCTGGCAGGAAGGAATGCAGGACAAGTATGCAGGAAGCTGGATCAGAGTAGTTTCTTCATGCTCCAGTACTGTGTGCTACTGAAATGTCTTTGTGCTACTTCCAAGTAGGCCAAGTTGAGCCAATGGAATAACAGGGACTTTGGGCCAACCAATCCACAGATCAGGGACCCAGAATTTGGGTTATGGTCCCTATTCCAGGCATTGGGCTTTAATGACACCCCAGAGCTGGAGTGGCATCCCTTGCAGTTTGGAGCATCCTCCCCAAGCTCCCTGTTCATGCCTGTCCAGCTCACCCAAGGCTTTAGGCTACTGCTTCATACATAGCAGCTCACTCTTTTATTACATCTGAAGCATTTAGAGAGAACTGCAAAGAGCAGGGGGGAAAAAATTACTATGTCACTTTAATATAGGACACAGAAAAGTTCTTTAAAATGTGCTTGAGTGAAGGTTTTTTGCAAAAGAAATCATCTTCTCTATGCTTTTTTTTTTGTTTTTTGGTAATCTTAAGCATATCAACAAAAACATTCTTTGCTTTAATTAGAGAATGTGGGCTTTGTTCATATGGAGACTTTTAAATATATGCGTATCTTCCGTACTCTGCGTACAAGCTTTTAGTAGGGATACTTACAAGAGCCATACACTGTATGAGCACAGCTTAGGTTGGCTCATTGTGTCTGAGGAAACTGGTGGTGCTCTGCTGCTGCTGAGAAATCCACCATAAACAAATCCTCACTCATGGTCTCAGGTGTATGATTGGGAAATGCGTTTGGCTTTTAATCAAAAGAAATTGAGTGTTTGGTGCTTAGGAATACCTTTTCTCATGTTTCAATGAAGTAAATGTTAACGCAAATAAAGAGCTTAAAGCAGTCTGACTAAAGCCTCAGCTAATTGACTTTTGGTTCTGTGAGAGTTGGGATGTCATCATCCTTTTGTCTTCCACTTTTCTGGCGAAGTACTTCAGCTATATGGCAAAAATAAACAAAAGAAACCTTTTAAATCTTCACACTTTAATACATCTATGAATATTTTTAGTTACTGTTTACTCCTTGCAAATTTGTCTTGATCTGAAAAAGCATTTCAGATGTATTGTTTTCCTAACAAGGATTTGACCTTCATCTTTATACACAGTTTCACTATTCTTCCTATCAGCATTTAGTTCAAAGAAGCACTTCGAAGCACGCAGGCAAAACCCAGTTCCATTGTGTAAAATAGAAATGTGTGTTTTATATCACTGGAGTTTAGAGAACAATGCAAAGGTCAATTGTGTTGCTTGCTCTCCTGTCACATGATGTGGGTGTGTATATGAATGCATCCCTGGAATTCCACTGTGGGATCTGCATCTTTGAAGCTGATGCTAAAATTACTGCTGAGGCTCTTCCAAAGGCGGATACTGATAGAAGATTCAATGAAATCGAAGGTCGCCAGTCTGGTAGGCGTTGAAAGATACCTGGCTATGATACTATTTCTGATTTAATAATGCGAATGGGAGGCTAGCCCTTTGTAATAATTAGGACTAATTACTGAAGAGGTGTTGACAGATGGGCTAAGAGGAAACAAACTGCCTTTATCCAGTGGCTTAGAGTCAGATTACTAGTCTTGTGTTATCTGTTTCTCAGAAAGTAGAAGCTTCAATCATTCACTAAGTCTTCAAAGGGGAAAGGGATCCTAACAATATACAGGATTTGGGATGAAGCTATGAAATAAGTCTTTGACTCAAAATGGCTAAATTAATCTCCTTTCCGTAAATTATCATACTTTTAAAGTTTGAGTTACAGATGGAGAATCTGATTGTAGTACTGAAAAATATGTGAAATCAATATTGATGACTGTCCTGTCGCTGCTTCTGCTCATGGATTAGTCTAAGCTTGGTTCCTTGCTGTTAATTATATTAATATGAATTCTGTGGTTCCCTCTTATGCCATGCTTGCTATTCAGCTGAAGTGGAGACAAGGGAAAGTAGTAAGTACTCTTTCGTTCAGTGTTTGCTTTATGCAGATGTCATATCTTATCAACAAGCAGAAAATAAATCTGCTGAAGTTAATTACAGTTAGTTACCTTTTTAGGATACAAATTCATGCATATTCCAGGAAGAAAACAATATATTACAATACAATTGCATTGACTGAGAAATGAGTCATTGATGTAGGATTTCCTTAAAGAGTATTTCTTCTCTCCTTTTGAACATAGTGTCCATCCAGCACATCTGCATGAAGTAGATACAATTGTCCAGTCTAAATGGAGTTAACAAAGATATTCAGGGACTAATGCTTTGTCACCAGAATGGGCACTCAGTGTGACTTACTTTAGGCAAATTATTTAAAAGTCTAGTAAAGGTGCATCTTCTCAAATGACTTTTAAGTGCTTTTCTCCCCACTCTCCACCATATATAGAACCTGGTTTTCTTAGAAATGTGATAAATATGGTTGCATTTGATAGCATTTATAAGCAGAGGTAGCTTTCAATTATTTATTTACTTTTAACAAAAGGGGCCTTTTAATTAGTGTTTAAATATTTATAACAGTTTTATTGTGCTGTAAAATCGGTTATACTTTGATCTAGATTTTCTGGTTTGAGATAATAGGGTTGGTAAAAGTTTTCCTAATGAATTTGGTCAGAACATGACATAATCTGATTATCTGACGAAAGATTGACACTTCAGTTCCTGCCAGGATAAAAGCAGGGTACAATGGGGGCTGTTCAGCACAAATTCAAAAGCTGGGAGTTCAAGTTCAGGTACGGCAGAATTGTTCAAAGTTTCAAATGAATGCAGTGAAACAGTGTTGCATTTTTCACTGCATTTTTTGTCAGGAGTAATTTATGGTGGATGAGAGGAGTGAAGCTTGAAGTCAAATGTGTAAACTACAACTCCAGTCTGTAACTTCGGCTTTATTTCCCTCCATTTGCTAAATAGTAGTTAGTGTTACATGTTAAATCATAGAGAAGCTAACTGGTCAGCACATGACACACAGGAAACAGTACCAGAAACTGGGAAGTAAGCGTCATCAGTATTCAACCTGTTAAATCTGGAACCGGTTTTTTGTTAATATCCCTCACATTTTAACAATTTAACTGTTTAACATATAAGCAAATGCTTGTATGCTTGGAGATGAGCATATTTAACTAATACATCCTACATGCTTATGTGAAATACATGTAGAGTTATGTGATCAAACTGGCATGAAAGAACAGTTTTGTCTAAAGCATAAGCTTAGCCTAAACTGTTAAAATAAACATTTTTTTTTTCATTTGATATCCAGGTAATATTTGCTTTGTAAATGTCATTCTTGTTTGCAGTGGAATTATAGTGATCCCTACCAGACTTCTTGGACTAAGTTGCTCTCCAATAACTTGGTTTATCCAAATACTTTCTCCGTATGGAATAGGAATCCTGGTAGACAAATGACACATACTATGAGTAATTAAGCTTGAATTTTGGGGGATATTTCATAACATAAAAATACTTAATAATCTGTTATTTTGAGTCATATATTTATAAGTGGTGTACATAACACTAATTCTTTTATTTCTTTTAAATGCTGAAGGAGTTCTTGGAGAAAGTAAAGTGTTAAGTACCAAATGCGATGGTCTTTACTGAAATGCAGTTTGTTTCTGACCTTTAGAGGACTTTTCTGAATAAGGATTTAAAGTTTTAATCTAATGAATCAAGACCTTCCACATTGCTTTGTTTCTTAAAATGCCACATGGCACGTGAATCTCAGTGTCCCTGGAAGGGACCGTCTGCGCCTGAAGTCAGTGAGTGGAGTCCTAATCCCAGTTCTAGGGACTGTGCCACCTTGGGAGGTCACTTACTGTCCCTGGCACAGTTCCTCCGTCTCCGGAGAAGGACCTGCAGTAACACTGGTCTCAGAGATGTGTTGTAGTGTACACAGAAGCAGAAACCTCCCAAGGAGGAAATGCTTTATGAAATACTGGTGTAATGAACAGACCCTGCAAACCCTCCTTCATTTGAGCAGTCTCACTGATACCATCTGGCAGTTTGGACAAGCATAGATCAGCTCCAAAATTTGGATTTCAAAACCTGAGCTGGTCACAAATAGGAATTGCCCTTGGTTATTTAATCTTTCTTCCGTGTTTATGTCAATTTATCTTGTTTGCTATTTGCAGTTTTAAAGTCTATTTTTAACTGTTATGAAACAAATGTTGAGAATATAAAAATAGGGGTAGGACACAGGTACAATATTCTAATATAAATGCATCTCTCACTGTATGCTAGTGAAATACGTCTCCTGCTCAGTTAAGTGCAGAATTGTTTTTCTTCTTTTAATGAATATATATTTTGTGAATGTATTTTGCACTTGTGTTTCTAATTCTATGAAATGTAAACTGTGTCATTAAAGTAAAAGGAATATTTTGGGAAGTGCTGTCAGAGCTCAACTTGCACAGTGTAGTTTAATTTAATTTAATTGCTTACCTCTGCACGGCGCCTCTCCCATGGTAAGGCGTACACAATACGGGGGTGTTTCATAAGCACAAGGAAGCATGCAGCCAGGGACACAGGCTGAAGTTTTAAAAGTACATGAAAAGTAGATTGCTTCATTGTGTCTTCATAAAGTGTCACTTCTCACTTTCTCCTCCCACCAAATGAGCAAGAACTGTGAATTTCAGGGACATTCATATTAAAAAAAAATTGAAGACTTCTGACTGTAAACAACAGTCATTTTTACCTGTGGGCCAAAGCAAAATATAATACAACACTACTAACTAATAGAATACAACAATACAAACTCCATATTTAGTAAAATATTTGCATATATTTCTTTTATCAGAGTGTAATCCAAGTATAATATTTATAGAATAATATAAGAATTTATATAGTTTTGTTTTAGTTGAATCAAAGGTGACTTGATGCAAAATTAAAATGCAGTGGCTTTTAAAACTCAGGAAGATACTGAATTAATTTAATTCTTAGATTGGTATGAAAATGGGATTTGGTCTCTTTCTCCCTTTTAGTTGACTGTATCAAGCCACATCCTGAGCAGACCTTAATGTTCATGCAAACAGCTCTGTTTCTAGCAGCTCTGGACATCAGATGGTCCTGTACATCAGAAATCAATTGATAAGTCATTGATAAGCGATGTATTTTAGAAGTATAAATTAATTTACTATTGTTTATATTTTATTATATAATATCATGTTACATATACTTTTCCTTAATTCTGAAAACTCTTGTTAAATACTTCACACTTTGAAGAAGTATAGAAGACAAAATGTCATCTGATTTGTACTCTGTTTCATGTTCCTATGCCCTGTGGGAGGAAAGGAAAAGTAATAGAACAGACAAATAAATAAACGCGGTGTTGAAACTGGCATGACAGTTTCTGCTCTTGCACAACGGAACTGCAATCAATTTATTGTCTTTGTTGGTCAAATGCCAGAATAACAGTATAATATTATACAAGAGTAGATTAATTAAAGTGTAATTAGAATGGAATAAATTAAACAATCATAAAAGTTAGTCATGGGAAAAATATGTGTTTAGAATTAATTAGTTTTCAAATAAAGTGATATTTTAATTGCTCATCGTTACAGAATCCTTAATTGCAGACATATAATTCTGGCCTAAATAACTTCAGTTGCTGTAACAACTTGATATATTTCTTCTCTGTCAATTCTTTTTAATAGTTTGTTACCAAACAAGATTATTGCCGGAACGTCTGCAAAAATGTCTGGAAGATGTTTAATTAAGCCCATGCTATCTGAGGACATTATTAGCTCTTGGAACCAAAAGATTTGTGGCTGATGCTGCACTATGCAGCACCCCTAATTAAGGAGGATGGGCAGACAGAGCCCCGTGGCTGACAGATTGCTATGCATGGCTGAACTGGAGGCTACTCAAAACAGTCTTTTGATGGTCCTTGGCTTATCAATTTTCTGCTAGATTTCAGTGATTTGTCACGTGTACAAACTTAAATTCATTCTAGGTCTGATGTTATGATGAAGAGAGACTTGCATAAATCCTTTTTTAAACTTATTTTGTGTATATATAAATGCATATTCCTATTCCTCAAGTTTTCAAAGTGATTAAGCATTTTTTTGTCTTTTTTGTCCCCCAGTAATTTTATGCAGAGTGTGTTGTAGAGCTGAACTACTATGAGCTTTTATGCTTTCTCCAAACAAGACTGGCTGTAGTTAGATCATTGCACTTTCCCAAGCAATTAATGGTTTCAGAAAGTAAAACAGTCTTTCCCCTCATCTGCAACTCAAACCTGTTTATGAAACACTAGAATTTCATCTGTTTCAGCTGTTTTTCACGCTGTATTTTAGGCTCCCTTATTAAAAGCTAGTGCAATAACATGAGAAGCAGGGGCTCTCATGTTTTCAGTCCCCATATTTTTGGCAGAAATGTATCCATGATATTTGTCTGTCTCCAAAATGTTTACTTCAGTAAGACTTGCAATGCCCAAAATGTTTAATTGTGTTAAAAAAGGTCACCCAGCTGATAGCTGAAGGCACATATGTCAGAATGAAAGACTGAAAAAAATTATCAGTCTGACACAGGGGGAGTATTAGAATGATTAATGTTTATGTTAATTTATGGCTTTTACATATTGATTAATAGCTTTTTGTTCCAGTGACCAAAATGTGTAAGTGGCAATGAGATCCATATGCTAACCCAGTGTCTTTCAAATGATTATAATCATTCTTAGTTTTGTTCCCATGCTGAAACTGTTTTCATATAGAAAATAATTGTTGTACAGTGACTTTTTTTAAAATTGCAAATGGAAGTATTTGAAAGTGAAATTCAAGACGCAAGCCTGGGTTTCAGTATTCTTGAAGGTTACACACTGACATTTATATACATTTTTCTTGCAAACTTCATTACTTAAAATCATAATATATTGTGGTTTAGCCTTGTTCAGGTAAGGAATGCTTACAGACAAAAAAGGTGCTAATGCTGTGAGGAGCCATTTATCTGAGTGGAAATCATTAAAAATGTGTTGCATTGCATGATGGTTATTAGTCATTTTCTTCCCTGCTCCCATAAGATTTCTTGGCGTATCACCAGTTGCTGATAAGCAATTTTGTTTGCTATCTGTCCATTGACTATTACAATTAAAATGTGGAAACTTTCATCATTCATTGTCTAAATGTCAAGAGAGAAGGTAATTTTGGGGATCTCCTGAGAAAGGATGAACTCCTAACTTCCCTAGAAGTTAGTGGAAAATGGAGGTTCTCAGCACTTCTCAAAATGAGACTTTTGAAGTGTTTTTCTGAGCAGGCAGTCATTGTTAGTCATTAGGAATGATTTGATGACTATTTAGAATGAAAACTCTGACAGTGTTTAGTGTTCCCAACCTGTAAGAGGAAGGACTCTTGTCAGCTGTAATGCTGGCTGTGTGGCAACAGGTTTATGATATCAGCTAATAAAGGATTCTGTAACTAGGTCATATAAATCACTGCATTCTCTTTGACATTGATGTGTCGCTAACTAGCAAGTTTTGCAAGCAAGATAGAAATCTGTCTACAGTATCTGGATGTGGTATTTTCTAGTGCAAACACAAACTAATGAATGCTCCCGGTCCACTGTTGAAATTTTGAAAAAATAAATATTGTTATTATCATAATTAATTTAGGTTTTGAAGTCACAAATATACATCACTGTGCTTAATCTCTACTTTGGCAGTCATAAGTAAATAGTAATGTGAAAAAATAGCCAATTCAAAATAAAGTATTTTGTTATCCTTACCTCTGAAAATTTAGAGTGCTTTATCAAAAAATTTTCACTAATTCTCATTTCTGCTTGACATCATTTTCTTGATTTAAAGATTTCTACTGATTTCTAATTTCCACTTGAAGTAAATTATTTTTTAAATTTGCTTTAAAGAAACCCTAGATGTATAATACAGTTTCTATTTTAGTTTAACAATGAAGATAGAAATGGGAGTTTTAAACTGAAAGGTGCATTGTTATATGACTGACAAATTAATTTTCATATATTCTGGGGCTCTGACCTTTGTAACTGTTTCTGTAACACTCCCACATCTCTTGATCAAGCTTCTGCTTTTACTTTTGCTAGTGCACGTTTCTGTCTTTGCACACAACAGACATATCATGTGTTTCGGGCAGCTGGGGTAAGAATCCAAAAAGCAGGGTGCCTGGCTTTTAGGCTGGGGTTTTCACTCTTCCCTAAGTGTTTTGTGTGTGTTAGCTCCCTACAGGACCCAGAATGGCATTTCTTTGCACAGCTGACTTACTTTTCACCTCAGGTGCAAAGAGATGCCTTCAGTCGGACAACATCTCTTTGTATTGCTGACTTCCCTGTTTTAGTGTGTTCTGATATTTTTTGGTTTGTACATGCAAAATGAAAAGCTGGGCTTAAAAAAATGTCACGTGTCTGAAGAATTGTTTACGAAATCATATACCCACTTTCAGACCATTTGTAGTCAATAACCTATAAAAATTCACTTTCACAGTCAGATGAGGTGAATTTTAACTCATTCAACTTGCATGGATTTGTCTGGCATCTCTTTTAACAATGTATGAAAATGTTACTGATTGAATGGGTTCATGTAGCACTAAATTCCAGTTCTCTGCTTCTGAGAAGTGCTACAGCACCAGGCAGCATTTTGTGACAACCAGGGATGTTTAAGATATTTCCAAGTGCTGCTGTGTTCTAGCACAGTTCAGTGAAGGGAATCGGGTGCTCTGGGACCCTCGGGCCCTGTTGTGGCTGTTGAGCCATGAGGAAAGGCCACAGCCCTCCCAGCAGCCCTGGTACGGGGCGTTGCTTGGGCTGAGAGTAGTTTGTGGTTTCACCACTGAGAAACCTCGTTGTCTGCTGTGGTTGGAGGCTGGAAACGTGAGAACATTGCTTTTGGAAAGCTCATGCTGCAAGGGTTTAATGGTGGAGATTGCAAATGTAATGGAACAAACAAAATTGTTTGCACTGCAGCATTAACTTGAAGGAGGCTGCTACTTCCCCTAACTGCCTCTGCAGTTGCAGCTCATGAGCCACTTCCACAACACATTCATGCACTAGAGCACAGCATGCTGTGCAACAGGGCAGAGTTTGTCAGGGGCTGCGGGTAGGCACAGAACTGCAGGCTAAAAAGGACTTTCGAATGAATGAAAAAGTCTGGAAAGGGGAAAGAACAATTTATTAACGTCTTTCTCAACTCATTCTTTGCTCTGATTTTTCCTTTGGGAGGGTGGCACCTGGTTGACTGAGAATTCTCAAAAAATAACAGGGATTTTATCTATCTGTTTGTGAGCACACCTGGATGTGTTGGATATTTTGCAGTAGTAATTATGTCTGCACACCTGCTGGTTTCAGTCCCAAATCAGTTTGCCAGACATGTCTAGGGAGATTTATTTCTCCTATACCTGAAAAAGCTCTTTTACCACTGGGTTTTTACTACTCTAAATAAGCCTAAAGAAAAATAGAAGAGGATTTTTTCCTGTCTTTGCTTGAGCCATTGGTATCTCAAAGTGAACTGTGTAGTTTGTTAGGGGGAGGAGGGTGTTTGGATGATATTTTAATAGCAATTTGTTTTTGCTTCAATGTGTGATAGAAATACAAGTGACAGGAGTGGGAACAGGAGAATTGCTGAATTCTGCTGGAATTTTTCCTGTGGGAATCTCTTAATGTTTTTAATTCTCTGAGAGATTTTTCTAAGGTAATCCTTTTGACATTTAGATATTTTAAATGACTCTCATTAAATAAAAGCTTAACTTTTTTGTATCCAATGCTGAAGTGATGATACTGAAATACCACTGCATGGAAATTCAAATGGTTTGCGGATTATTCTAATTGCAACCTAAGCGAAGTAAGATTTGTGAGGGATATTAATAGTGAATTGTTCTTTAAAATAACGTAATTCTAAGGAAATTTAATTGTTCTGGCATTTAGCAGATGCATTTTCTTAAACCAAACCCTTTTTGGTACCCCATGTGTGGAGCACTCAGCCGTTCACTAATTGAAACTCTCATTTGAGCAGCTGCATTTCCACTCCCCACTTGTGTAGCAAATGTAACTTGTGCAGGAACCCAAGGGTTTGCAGTACACCTTGTGAAAAATACTTCTCGTTGTCTGTATCACATCAGTGTAGCTCAGCTCCTGAAGGAGGATGCTGTTACTAGCACAGGGAAGGCTGGCAGTAATAAGAAGTGGAACATATTTTTAAAAAAACCAAAGAGCCTGATGGTGAGGTGTTGCCTCTCTTGCAGGTGATGCCATCTTGCAAGCAAGTACTGCCATAAGCAAAATTGTTCATGTATTTGTGTCTTTCAACTCCTTTCACAAGAGGCAGGAGTCATACCATGAGGATAATAACACAGGGACAAACATATAGTGTAGCCCAGAAATGCCTTTAAATGAACTTTATTCTGTAGGTTGCACTTTGCTTGTTCAAGCCCTTGAGCCAGATTTTGCTCTCAGACCGGACTAAATACTAAGCAAATTCATTTAATTAAATTTGTTGGTGATATCCCCAGTTAACAAGAACAGATTGGTCTCCCTGAGGCTAGATAGAGTTAACAAGAAAATAAATGTTGTGCTAATTAGAGAACTCATTTTTAGGCACCTGGAGTGAAACTTTAAAAGGTCGTAGAGATGGAAAATTCATTTGGAAATGAGTCTTAGGCTTCTAAATCACTTAGGCACTTTTGGAAAATTTCCCCAGAGGCTTTAACCATCTCACAGTTGTCATATTTAGCATGTTTGTAGCTGTCTGCTTAGCAAAGCACAGTATAACCATTATCTGTTCAAATCAGTACACCACAATGTATGTCATTATCCCTGTAACGTAGAGAGACTGAGCTACCTGGTGAGTTGAAGGTAGGCTGAATGTCATTTTTTGAGGATGCTTGTGTGTCAACAGGAACAGATTGATGCTTTCTTGGCGTTATTAAAGTACCAGTACACCAAATTTCCATCTCTTTGCAACCTCGTGGGATTTTCTGTAGGTACCTAAGAACTTTTTATTAAATCTTGTCTTAAGTGACTTGTGCAAGTTTATGGATAAAAAGGACAGCAAAGATGAAATTTTATACTTCAGCGCCTGTTGGAAGGAAAATGAGACACTAAATACTGTCACACTGCCATTCATCTGCCAAATCATGACAGGAAGTAATAAGAACTCCATAAACATTAGGTTTAATATTAAGCCAAATTTCCAGATTCACATATATGATTAGCAAAAAAAGCAAGGAAAGAACGAGACTCTTAAGGAGCAAAAAGTCCCTTCAACAGCTTGCAGCTCAGAAGAATGTTTTCAGTAGTTTTTTTTTTCCTGTAACTGGTCTGAGGATTTTTCTGAAATATCATCCTTGTAAAGACATGCATTAGCAGTGTCTGTTTCATGCCAGGTAAAACCCTTCCCACAGCCACGCACACACTTGCTGTCTGTCAGCAAAAACTTCTGTGTCAGTAATTAGAAAAATGCTATTAAAAACCTGCCTTGTAATCCCAGATAGCCTCTGAGTTGCCTCAGTTCTATTTCCTTGCTCAGTGCAGGGAGCCAGAATTGCTCCACCGTGAAGTGGGACCCTGCTCCTCTGACAAGCTCTTAGCTACTCTTTCATTTATCTGATTCTACAAAGTGTCATTTTGAAGGCACCAGTACACAGCTGTAGTGCCCCAAAGAGGTGTCCCTTGGTGACAAAATCCTTGGTCTGACAGGTTTATAACACAGGTGGAGCATGTTGCAGATGGGCACTTGGGAGCTGGATCTCACCGTGGGGCCGAACCTGTACATCATGTACATCTGAAAATTTACTCCAGCCTGCCATGAGTCTGGATCATCCAACAACTTCATAAAAGAGATGAGTCAGGGCCCTAAAACACAGAGGGTATCCACTGAGCTCATTATTGTCATACCTGATTACATGGTGCTATTGAGAGAGAACTCCATATTACGCTTGAAGAATCCTGTTTCATCACTAGCCCTAAAAGATAATTGCATTTAATTAGAACCTATAGATACCATGGTGATAACTGATCTATAAACACTCGAGGTAGACCTGCAGATGAGGTGCATTAGCAAGTGCATCCATTAAACACAATTTGAAAGCTGGTACTGAGGTGAGATGACTGAAAAGTTGGGCTGTTTTGCCATGGAACTCGTAGCTCTTGCACTGTTCTGAGTCTCTGAAATTCCTCTGCTGTGAACCAGCAGGCCAACATCTGCTGATCTCCCCTTACTGAATGTAGAACACTTTTTGTTTAATCTATGCTAGTATATGCATGAATGGGAAAAAGTGATGAGAATTGACACCTGCAGTGGCAAAAGCTGCACTTTTCTATGTGAGGTTAGGTCAGAAAGGAAGAAGCAGATACCCAAGCGTGGCTAGTAATGCCACAGGTCAGGCAGCAAACACTTTTCATGGTGAAAATATTTCTTGTAATGGACATTATAATGCATTTTCCAATGAACTGCAAATTGTACTTCCAGTTGAGTCAGCTGCTGGTTGCCTTGTCTCAGCACAGGTCCAAGAGAGTCATTTGCAACAAGTCAGAACACAGAAAATTTGTCCTCATCCTTCTGCACTGCTTGTGCACAGCTGCCTGCAAGGCTGTTAATGTGAAGGGAAATACCTGGTGAGGGGACCAGAGCAGTGAGTTCCCATGGGGATCACACAGGCTGTCCCTGTGAGCTCATCGGGAATTGTCCTCTCCTGTGTGGGACAGGGCAGCCTCCTCCCCCATATGTTGGTCCTGCTCTGTGCTGACTTGGACCACATTTGACATGAAACTGAAATTCATCCATCTCTCGATCCTTTAGGGAATACAAACCCCTTGGAATAAAATGTTTAGCACAGTAGTCACTCAGTTAAAATGAAGTACTGCATTTCTTTTTTCAAGAAACCATGCCTAGAACCAAAAATTAAAGCACTCTGGAGTAATGGGATTCTTGTGTAGGAAATGATCATCACTCCCATCTCATCTGAAATTCTTTTCAGTTGATCTGTACACTGCAGTGCTTTTCTGAAAAAATACAAAAGTAGTATTTTTGTGAGGAGGAAGGGGAAAGACTTAGCCAGGAGGCTAAAGCAGAATGATAAATTGCTTGCCCACTCAAATTATGGGTGTCAAGTTTCTTGTATTTTGTAGCTCTTCCCTTTAGCAGCAGGGAGAGCAGCTGACCGATTTGGGATTTCCGAGGGTGCGAGAGGTGCGTGTGCATGGCCAGCTCAGCACCTTGCTGAGAGAGGAATGCAGCAAAGAGCAGGTTGGACACCTGCTCCATCAGCTCATCTTAACAGGAAATACTTGGCTCTCAACTGGGTGGCAAATAGAAAAAACATTCAGTAATGAAAATTCAGAGAGAAAAGAGGAGAAGCAAGTGTCCTGCTCAGAATATATTTGAAGTTATCATTTCCCTTTAGGCTGCCTTACCCTCTGTGATATCTGTGTCTGCTTCTCATCCACCCAGTTCATTGCTCTGATGGCTCTGCCACCTCCGGATCCACAGTTTGTGCTCAGAGGTACTGGTGCTGCAGTCCACACTCTGCGTTTTTCCTGTGGAGGCCCAGAACCTGATATCCCCCTTCTTTTCTCTGGGTAAGTACACCAGGATTTCTGGCTGTGCTGAGTGTCATATGGTTGTTTCCTCTTGAATTGAAGTGTATTATTTTGACAGAGTGTTTCTGGAGAAAACAGCAGCATGCATGGTTTTGCATGATGTGTGTGTTACCTGTGCATACAGCTTAAGTTCTGGAAACAAAACAAAGCAAAAAAAGGAAAAGCATCAGACTCTGATCCACCTCCATGCAGTGCTCACACTAAAAGCATCTCTTCCTACTGCCAGGTCTGAGAACGGGTTTATCCATGTCTGGAACCTGAAAACACACAGAGTGGACACAGCATTGGATGGCCATGGAAGAAAATCTGTCTACTGCGTGGAGACAATGGGTGGTAAAGACAGACTTCTCAGGTTAGCAAAGCAGGCAAAAAACAGTGAAATTATTCTTGTCTCTGTGATTGAAGGAAGAGAAAAGCGGGAAGGGACAAAGGATTCTCCTAATTCTGGAGTCAAAGTTTCTCCAACACATATGGAAATGTACTGAAGTACAAAAAGACAGAAAAAGTCTAGAATAAAAAGTGGGGGGAGGGGGAATACAATTAATTTCTTAATTATGTATCTTATGACATCATATCAACTTGGCATCTGTAGTGTCTTTATTACTACACTGACAACAGGTGAGGTTTTTGGGTGAAGGAAATACACTTGGATTTGAAGCTGACAAACTTTTCACAGCTGGTTCCTGGGGACGATTGATAAAAAGAATTTATAAGTAGATGAGAGATGGAGAAAGGGTAAGGAAGGAAGAGAAGAATCAGAGATGGAGAGTGGAAGACTGAAAATGAGCAAGAATGCTGAGTTTCACGCTTTTGATTTGTTGCAAAATATCTTCTGTTCTTGTTTAGCAAGGGAAGGTCAGGAAGATTTGTGTACTTTGGATTAGACAGGTGATCTAGAATAGATGCCAAAGTGTCTGTATGATTAGGAGGTGTTCTGACATGTTTATCTAGAGAAGACATCTCATAATATACAGTGGAACTCATTAGCATTTATATTTCTTATCTGCTTAAGTACAATTATCAACTCTCCCCCATAAAAGCATAATGAATGAGCATTGTTTGTATAATTATAGAGTTTTTCCATACCTCTGTATTTGCTGTATAGTTCTAACAGTTCACATAGCAGTGCAATTTTAGAACAGCATTTCCCTGTATTTTATATTTCTCTCTTGTAAAGCTAAATCACAACCATTTCTTGCAGTATCACATTGTTTGTATGCCCAGTGCTATAAATGTTGTGTCAGTTTGTCACTCAGCTGAACACCACTGATGGTGAAGAAGTCCCAAGAGTCTGTAGATTTACATCTCCTCTGTTTTGGTTTCATAGTTCCATCAGGTGATACTGCTAATTAAAGTAAGACATGGATAAGGGATTTTTGATGCTTCCTCGCCCAGGTGATAACATGAGGACATATATCCCATGCTGCTGGAGTTTGTGGATTGGAAGCTTCTGCACAGTGTTACTTTTTCCCAGAGCCAGTGGGGTCACATAAATGTGCCACAATTCCTGCTGTGCCCTTTGTGTGGCCTCCTCTGCCTGCCTGGGGCAGCACAAAGCCTCTGGGACGGGGCCGTGCCGAAGAGTCTGTGGGAGCTGCGCTTGTAGCTCGGATGCGGCCACTGCTGCTCTCTGGCTTTGGGTGTCTCAGCCACTGTGTTTCCTTGAGCAATTGCTCCAGCCTCTCTCAGTTGTGTCTCCACACGTGCACAGTCCTAGGAGCCCTCTGTGCCCTGCCTGTGGCTGTGGGAAGTTGACCACTGAATAACTGTCGCTTTTTATTTATCTCTGATGGGGTCTTTGTTTTCTTGCTGTTTGTCTTTCAGCTGTCAACACATGACATTTCCATTTCATTGCTAGGGTGAATGAGTGTTACATGTGCGAATCATTGGATACTTTTATTTTCTTTTAAATTAGATCTAATCAATAATAAAATGTAAGTATTTTTATTGTGTAAATGTTCAAATGCTCATGAGACTTTGTAAATATATTCACACATATAAATAGCACTACTCAGCCTGATCAAGTCTCTCTGGCCAAGGAAACAGAAACTGTGACTGCAGTGTATCTGACTGGCTCCCAGGCCCTCCCCCCTCCCAGGGGCGGTTGAACCTCTTGGCCAGTTCTGCAGTCGGCAGAAGGGTGGTGGACATAGGGACACTGAGCTCCCCCACATTTCATGAAACACACAATTAACACCCCCACAGAAGCTGTTGGAAGCTTGGTCCATTACTGCCTGTTAAAGACCCAGTTAGAGTTACTGCCCTGCAGGCAGCCAGGCGTCCTCAGACTGCAACTCATGGATAACTTGTTTTACTGTAACAGTCAGGGGCGCGACCAGAGGATCTGCTTGTGGGATTTAGCAGAGGGACGGACATCAGTGACGGATTCTGTCTTCACGGAGCATGTGGGATTCTGCAGATGCTCTCTGTTAAAGGTGGCACAGGGACGCTGGCTAATGGCCATGGCAGCCAGAAGCCTGGAGGAGGTAGGAAGTGTCTCTTTCTCTGTGCTTGAGAGGTTGCTTTTGGTACTGAAAGGACATCGTTCAGGAGGGGAAACATCAGTGCTGTTGAATTCTCTGCCCAAGAGCAGGCAGCACAAGAAACCTTTGGGGGTTTTAATCTCTAATTTTACTGCCACAAGGATAACTGAATTACATAACTCATACTTTAATAACAAGGATACCAGCCCAAGATTTGTCTGGCATTTAAGTGTTTGCAGCTGCTGCTGATCTTTACATGTAGGAGTTTTGAAAACTCTTCTGGTGCTGCTGAATACTGGGAACAAAAGTCCTTCTGGGGAGCTAATGGTCAGCAGCTCTATCCTCAGGTGGAGATGCTTGTCTTCCATCTGAAGCTGAACCGTGTTTGGCGAGAAGAGGGGAGGTGCAGGTGATTTGTAATGCAATATGTGGTCTTTCACCCCAGGCTAATTCCTCACCTGAAACTGGGGCTGGAAATAGTTGAATTACTATTAACAGCCAGAGGTTTGCTCTATGTGAGATAATTGCAGGGTCCATTTCAGTTCCTACTGGATAAGTCCACGTCTAATACCACTGTCACAGAACTCACTGACAGCTTTGTTGCCAATGTCCATATCTGCTTTGTAGAAATTACAGTTTTGTTTTCTACAAGGGATTGTTTGAGGACATCACACAAAAATCATTTCAAATACTTGACATCAAAATACCAAAATTATGAAAGAAGAAAAAAAGTGGCATAAATATGAAAAGAAATATTGTAGCTAAGTGCAAATTGCTGATGAGCATAAAAGTTCACATGCTTTTCTGGACTGTAGGTTGTGTCTTGAAACTGAAAGTTGCATATTTTATATACAAAGTAATAAGTGCCTGTATTGCAAGAAAATATGAACTTTTTATTATACAGAAGTTGAGCACGTATTTAAGTACTTGGTTGACTCACAGCCAGAATGTTCAGCCTTTTACAGAACTAGATATGGCTGCAGACTCAGCCACGGCACCAGTGAATACAACCATTCTAAGTCCCATACCTTGTTCTGATCAAACAAAGAACTCCCTCCATTGTACAGCAGTGCTCAATAATACTTAAGTTAAACAAAATTGACAAGTGCATTCTTATGTCAGCCAGAGAAGTCCCACTAATGAAGAATTAAATAATCATCTGACCCAAACAGAAGATGTTTACCCTGGTGTCACTTACAACTCATCTCTGTTTTATTCTCATTTCTTTGCTTGGGCCCTGCAAGAGGAGAATGATTTGCTGTCTCCTGAGGTAGAAGAGTTCCACTCCGTGTGTGAACCTTTGCATTAGAACTGTGTCATGTTCCAATAAATTCACATAAGCTCCCATAATATATAGTGCTTCCAAATAGGCAGCACTGTGTGAGACACAGTACATTTGCAGCTTATGATTAAAATTAAGACTTAATAAGTGTTTATGCTTGGCTGGTGTCCAAAAAAAGAGTAATTTTGTCTTAAAGCAGGTTCAGTCCATAAATAATGAGATCTGAACAGGCATTTATTTGTTCATGATTGCATTTAAATCACCAATTATGAGTTACATGCACTTTTCTTGCCAGTTTGCCAGAAACATGTTAAAAGCTTTATTAATGTGAAAAAGAAAAAGGGTGTGTTTCCTTGTGGCCAGTTTTAGCCACCCAGGAACACTATTAACCTCAGGCAAAGGCAAATCTTTCTCCTATTAAGCAAAACCAATATAAACACGGAACTTCAAGTTTTAGGTTACAGTTGTCAAAATATGTGAAATAGTATTTATTTCTAAGGCTCAGTTGCCTTTAGTGCAGACAGTCTCTGGAACTGTCAATCCAGCTCAGACAGCAGCTCATGCCTGCCTGCCTTCTGCACAAAGCTTTTCTCATTGTTTTTCTTTGGCCTTTGCAAGCCCAACTGTAGCCTCTGTACCAGTCCATCTGTTTTTAGTCACGGTAAAGCAAAGAAGGTTGGGTTTTTCTTTTAACCTGCAGAAGTGCATTTATCACAGCACACTTACCCTTCTTTATTACATAAAAGTTGCAGTTTTGGTCTTGCCTAGGAGGCAATGCCCTTTGGAGAGACAGTGATGAAAGAGGCAAGATGAGGGCAGGTCATCTTCATATTTATAGCCCGTTTCCTGCCACAGCTAACTTGGTCATTATGTTGATAGCAAGAAAGTTGACGAGAGAAAAGCATCTTTTGTTAAGAGTGGAGCTGCAAAGAACCAGAATTCCCAGATGATCAAACTTTGGTCTGTTCCCAGGTTTGGTGTGCAGACTGGATGGCTCTTGGCTGTAGTGAGTATTCCTCAAATCTGGAAGACAGTTTTCTGCTCTATTGCTCAGTGGCTTTCAAAAGCGTTCTGTGTGTTGTGTGCAGTACACTGTACTCACAGTCCTAGAGTGCAGCTGCCTTTTGGCAGGCTGGCTGACAGCCTCTAGAAATAGGAAGATGTTCTGGCAAGCTTTGAACTAAAGGTATGGGATTGGAAAGCCATTGCAGCTGCCGTAGCTTGATTGATGGCTCCCAGAGGAACCATATTTGAGTAATACCTCATCTCAGATGCTTAAGGAAATTCGCACGACTGGGGCTGTCCAACAGTGCTGTTGGGCTCTTGCACATTCTGGAAGAGCCTAGAGTGGCTGGTGATGCTGGATTTATCAAATGTTTCAAGTCATTTAATTTTACCACACAATGCAGACCATTGTTTATTTAATTAGAAGAAAAGATCACCTTGGTGATTAAGTATGCATGTGAGAAACAGCAATGTTCCTGGCAGCAGCTTTTTGATACCCAAGAGCTTCTGTTTCTCCAGAGTTCCAGGCTTGAGAGCCAGCCCAGAGTTGAGGCAGTGCTGTGTCAATCACGAGTCTCAAAATCTTCCAGTGCCAAACTAAAAAGGCAGACTCCCCTGATCTTGCCTGCCATCATCCTGAGCTGGAAATGAGCTACTTCCTTGGCAGAGGAACAACTTGCCCAATATTTAAAATAAAAAAAAAAAAGGAAGAAATCAAAACTACCCAAACCAGGTCCGTGATTCATTACCATTGGTGTGAGCAGTAATGGAAGCTGCTCTGGAGAGAGAACAGGTGTTTAACCTGCTTTAAACAGGGTCAGACAACAGTGTGTTAAAAATACCTGAGTGCAGGCACTGCTACAGCCAGCCTTAGCTGGTAATTCTGTGGTTACGATTTGTTAGTGCAGTCGGCAGTAAATAAAAAATCTCCTTTGCATGTACACATGCCTGTATCTCCACACAAGCTCTGTGTTACCGTAACAGCTCAGAGGAGAGAATGCACGTGTCCACAGGTGAATACAGCCAAAAAATTGGCAACAGAGATGGAAAAAGGGGAAAGAAAGCAATGGTGTTTGTTCAGATTAAGCAGTCTGCAGTATTATCTGTTGTGTGCACAATGTCATCCACTGTTTGGAAAGTAGGCTGTAATTAAATAGAAGAGTGGAAGAAGGGGATGTGTTCACTCTAGCAGTTGTGTCTGGTCTTTCCTAAAACAATGCACTTCTTTAGCTAGCTGTAGCTGTTCCCCTTACAGCTCCAATTTAGCATGCGTTCCTCAGTTTCCTCCAGACAGTTTTTACTGGAAGAGCTTATACTAACTTTAATCACCTTAAAAGACTTGTGTTTTTAACAGCAGAATTTTGACTTGGAGCCTGACCAACTCCTGTTGTTTTCCTGATGTCAGGTTCAGATTTTGGAGCTGCCATCCAAGACGTCAGTCTGTACCTTGAAGCCAGAGGTGGGTGCCAAGCTGGGCATGCCCATGTGTCTGAAGTTATGGCAGGTAAGGCAAGAGGGCCTGCTAATTGTGAAATGTTTTCCCTGTGATTCATTTTATATGAAGCACATGAATCTTTCTTCACTTGGATTTTGATTTATTATCAAACCAATCAAGTAATTATACTATTAAAGGGGGGAAAGATTTGTGAACATCCTTAATGTAACTTTCAGAGCTTTCCAAGCTTTAATGGAAGATTTGCAAATGCTCAAGGAAAGCTTTGTATCCTTAGGATAGATACAGTTTTTGCATCAATCAAGAGGAAAATGAGTGACTTTCCAAAGCCAGTTGTTTGATATGGTTTCTCACTGCATTAAGAATGATGAGAAGTTACTGGGTTGCCTTTTAATGGCAGGTTCCATTCACTTCAGTGCCCTCAGGACAAGGAAACACTCTGAACATTTGTATTCCAGATATACAATAGGAACAAAATATTTACAGTGGTACTGACTTTGGACAAAAAGGTAAATAAAAGTAGTTAGTGCAAAAAGCCATTTGCAAATTATTTAGCAAATAATGTTTATGGGCTGCCAACAGTGAACACAAGTAATAGAAAAAGATGGGAGTAGAGGGAGGAAGGAGTTTGGGTGATTGGCTTGAAATCTCCAGAGAATTGATGGCAGAGCTGATTCCCGTGTAACCCCCTGACCACAGAGTTGCAGGTTTACAGGACTGTGAGCTGGTGCCAGGTGTGTAATTCCTGCAGGCTCATTGGAGCATTCGTGTTGGTTTCAGTTGAAAACATTATCAATCAGAGTTTGAGGCCTTGGTGTCTTCACCCAAGATCCTGAACTGACTGAAGTCTAGAGGAATTCAGTTGCTGGCTTCAGACAAAAGCAAGAGAGGCCACAGTTCAAGTTCCTTGCTGTAATTAAAAATGAGAAAAAAAAAATAAAAGGAAATTAAATAGGCTGATTATGCTTTTGTTAAACAAAGTTTCTCCTAAAAATGCAATCTGTGTTCAGTGCTTGATGAAATGAATGGGTCTTTCTGTCTCTTTGACATTTTTTAATAAGATGGAGATAACTGTGGAAATGTTCAGTGTTGAAAATTTTTCTTGCCTGTATAAGAAGTCCTCTGTCTTGCCATATTTTCTACATGGATTAATAGTGCTATTCCTCAAGGAAGCAGAGCAGGTGCAGAGTCTTAATTTTATATAGTTTTTAATTTTGTTGCCAGTGGGGATAAAACAGAGTACTGGGGACTGGGAGAGGTAAATTATTCCATGCAAATTCCTACTTTGAGAACTCACCATAACTTCCTAGACTGCACCAGGCAAGTATAGATAATCCCTTAGAGTCTCACAGCTGTATTTGCTCTTTTACAAATATGTGCAACTTGGTTTAAAGGCAGGGGAAGAGGATACCCTTAAGGGAAATAATTGCATGTGGTGTACCAAAGTGATGCTCTGCATTCTGTTCTGTGGTTGCACTGGAAGTGGCTCTCTGAGTAACCCTGTAACCATAAACCAGAACACGAGCTCACCCAGCTGCACCCCTTCCTGAACAGAGGCTGTCCAGGATTTCTTTGTACACGACTGTGTTGGGCAATACAAACATACCCAGGAGATGAGCACTCCCAGCCCAGCACTCAGGGGTTGCCTAAGAGACTATTTGATGTTGTTTATGGCACAGTAAATTAACAAGTTGAAACAGAAGCTGACAGGGAGAGCCCCATAAAGGTCTGAAGGAAGAGTGCTCAGGGTGGTTATCCAAAAAGAGTTTGGGGGCTGCAGCCAGGTACCATCATATTTTTCTGCAATTCAGGGAAACAACAAACCTTCCCAGCAGCAGTGTGAATGAGAAACTTTACCATGGAGCAGAAGGCAGCTGAGGTTAGGCTTGTAGATTAAGCCTCACCAGCTTCTCCAAAGCAGTCAAAAAGCTTGCAGCTATTTATTTTGTTCTTTTGAGCACTTTCCCCCCCTTATTTTTCTAGGTCTGTCCTTAAAGATACTAGTTCATTCAATTTCTTTTGAAGATTCATGTTCTTAAATACATCGTCCTTTCAGTTTCACACCTTCCTGCTATTACTAACTGGGTGGAGCAGGATTTGTAGGAGTAAGGATAGTCTTCCTTTAAATTTTTTACACTCCTTGGGGAAGGCATCATATTGCATAATGGTACAAACAAAATAATTCAACAAGAATAATACATGTCGAAACTGGAAATGCCAAGTTACTACTTTATATAAACTATTGCAATTATTCCTGTTGAGTTGACAGGAGATCACCTTTTCTTCCTTCCTTGACAGTTATCCAAATGCAACAACAAAATGTTCTGCTTAGGAAGAGCAATGATTTATAATTTAATTTTTCTACTGAAACAGAACATGAATGGTGAGACTTCTCTCCAGCACTGTCTGTTACTGGGAATTGAAATAAATAGGCCGTTGTGAAGCACTGCTTGGTGAGTCCAGGCTCAGACCAAGAGCTCCACTGATCTTTCAATAGCTTTTATTGGTTTCATTCATGTACCCATTGAAATATTACACTTCATATAGTTAGGAAAGTCAGGAAGAATTAGTGTGGGAGACCTACATTTCATAGGAAACAGTACTTGGGTTTTAAAATAGACCAATCTTAGATCTCACTTGCAAATTACTGGTTTTCAAATCTTAAGTGCAATACCCACAGCACATAAAAAGAGAAGGTTTTGCTTGGCATTCCCAAAATGCCAAGCACTCACCTGTCTCTGCTGTCTGCATATGGGTGAGGAGCTCCTTTGGAAGCCACCATCCCACCTGGAGTAGGGAGAGGAGCTGACATGTTTCACTGCCCCATGGCAGCTACACCTTGTGTAACCCCCCAGCTCTGAGGGAGTCTTCTGCTCACAGAAGATCAGATACTTGTGGAGGTTTGTTGCACTTAAACTGGGGGCTTTTTTTAAATTTAAAAGAGCCTATGAAATTCTTTGTTTTGCTTTGAAGGCTTTACCCTTTACTAAGTACAAATAAAATCTGGAATGTTAATTTTATTCAGATTTTTTTTAAAAACTTTTTCGATATCTGATATCAAAAACCAGATATTCTTCATCCAAAACACTTGATGAGTTAACATAAATTCACATGTATCTTGACATATATTCATTGCTCTGATGTTATATTATTTCAGCAAATTAAGAATTTGACAGAAACATTGTTCATAATTCTGGGCACTATGAGAGACCTCCTTTGTGGGCCTTTCCAGCCAGAGCATGCTCCCCATCTTTTCAAAGGAAAAAGGATCTTAAAGGAAGGAAGGAGGCTCCTCCAAGATCCCAGGCATGGACAGACCCATTCAGAAGGATGATGCAGGGGATTTCCTACATTTACAAGGATTTCCCCTTCGTTTCCTTCTTTCAAGGAGAGATATTGTTCCATGCTCAGGGAGCTCCATTCCTCATTCAAACACTTCTCTAGGCTCAGTAAGGCTGAGGAAGCACATAAGGCTGGTACTCAGCAGTCATGTTACTCAGACGACTCATCTCTTGTTAGTTTAACTCCCCCAGAACACAGAATAACCAGGGGGAGAACAGTCTGGACCATTAATAGAGGCAGTGAGCCTTTGGCCACTACAGGTTTGTATCATGACACTGACAGCCAGCGAGTTTGACCTCATTCAATAACGTGATACTGGTAAAAATTAATTCTTTATGCCCTTTACCTTTATTTTAATTGAATACTGAGCAGACAAATTCTGCAGGAGCAGACAGTGTTTGGAAAGCTCTGAATACAGTGTTGGATACATTTCTTAGGTGTGCCTACATGAGGTGGTAATAATCCCAATGTCTATTTTGATATTTCTTCTCCTATTAAAGAAATAACTGGCATTAACAGATGCCTCTTTTTTAGTTGCTTTTCATTAGGGATTTGCATCTTCACTCTCGTAACCAGTTACTGCTTACAGGATCATAAGTCTTTTGGCTGGGGCAATGATGAATATTTGCCTTAAGTGTGACATGTAATCCAGTAATGTTCCCTTCTTTGAGTTATTTCAGAGGCTTAAATAAATTAGGTGTCTGCCCAGGGTGCCCTGCCCTTTGGCCTGTGACATCATTAATCAAAATAGCTTTCAGTTGGTTACAGTGGACTTGGGCGCCCATTAACCCCTTGATGACTGATCCAGAGATTCCTGCTGGGAGGTTTGGTGTTTACCTTGGAGCACTGCAGGGCACCTGGGCACACGATCCCTCTGTGCAGCCCTGCACTTGGCAGTGTGGAGCTGGAACCCCTAAGCATGGCACTTCTCAATGCCCATACAGGCTTGTACTGCTTGAGAGTAACTCAGCTGCTCTGTGGAATTTTTTTAAGAAGTGCAAATGAAGTTCAGACTATGAAGTAAAGCTCTTGGAAATTTCAGGCAGGCTCTTTTCAGGTGTTATAGAGAGCAATAGTTTGAATTTTCAGACAGAAATTTTCTCTCTCTGTGTGTATATATATGCGTGTATGTTAAATATGTTTTATATATAAAATTTAGAATTTGATATGTAGATATAGAAGCTGTAAGTGCATATTGCCTAATAATGCTTTCTGTAAGTGGATGGAATATCAAAATTTGATATCCAGACTTCTAAACTTTTTTTCACTTCTTCACCAGTCAGCATTTTAATTAATTCTCTTGGTGCTTGGACTAAAACTTACACAATGATGGTAATTTTCCTAACAAGACTATTTACTTCTCAAACAATTTTATTTTTCCTTAATCAGCTCAACTGTGATTCACAACCTGTGCTTCTGGCTGGCTATGAAGATGGATCAGTTGTCCTCTGGAATGTGTCAATGGGAAAGCCTCTGAGCCAACTGATTTGCCACCAGGAGCCAGTGATGAGCCTTGACTTTGACGCGGAGAAGGCCAAGGGGATCTCGGGCTCATCTGAAAAGGTGCTTAGCATCTGGAGCCTCAATGAGCAACAGAACCTCCAGGTCAGGATCACTGGCCCTCTAGTGTCATTTATCCCACTTTGCACTAACAGTTTGATAGACTAAAAAAATATTTAGTCATGAAGAGGAGTTGTTGCAGATCTCTAGCTAATTAATCACAGACTGGTTAGAATGTCTGTGCTATGTGACTAGACTTAGCAAAAGATGGTGAGGATTTTAAAAAAAAAGAAAAAAACCCTCTCTCACATGTTTCTGGTTTTACCAAAGTTGCAACAGGCACACAGACCTAGCATTACTTAAGCCATTGCCTCTGTATCTTCATTTATCACATTAGTAGTATCCAGCTCTCGGAATGTCCTAAACATTATAAATGAGTTATAAAAATGAGAAACAAAGGATTTCTTTTCCAAAGGTTCTGCTTGAATGGCTTTAGCAAGCTTTCCACTGTGGGAAAGACAGAAGTATTCCATTAAAACTTCACAAACAGAAAGAGCAGGAGTAGCCCAGCTAGCACCAAGGGGACATGAGGTTTAGGCACCCAGCTTCTTTTGGCACCTACAGAGCCCAGCCAGAGACACAAAATCAGGCAGTTGGCTGCCCCAGTTTGTGTCTGAGCTCTGGTACCCTGAGTGGCTGGGTTAGAAGGAGGTCATGTAATCCCCAGCTCAGGATGTGCTAGGGAATGGCCATAAACACTGGTTTCATCTAGACAACCTCAGCAAGTGCTCCAGCAGTGCCAAGGCGTTAAGAACTATCTGGAAATGTAGGTGTGGAAATAAAGTGCAAAAAGGCAAATGAAAATTAAAATGGCCCATATGTAGCCTCTCCACTGCTGAGTGCTTTAACCTTTTAGAAGTGTCAGTTGTCCCATTAACAAGGGAGAGGGCCTGAACAAGCCCCTGGGTGCCCATGTCATCCTTGAGAATAGAGCTGCTGGATACACCAGTTCATGGGAGAACAATAATTGCTCTTCCACCTTGCAGCTTTTATGGAGATTTTTTTTTAAAGTAGTACAGCAAGTTAAAGCTGTTTTCTGAATGATGCTACAGGAAGAAAAGCACATGCTGGGACATCCAGTGGTGACTCATCACCTAGGGGACACTGTAAAGGTGTGGAATCTGTGAGGCATCACCACAGCACCTGCATTTCTGGGGTGGCAGGGCATTAAGTGTGCATGGTGCAAACACTCCAATGGAGAGGGAGTTTGCAGGACATGGCACTCAGTGAGGAGCTGTCTGAACCTTAATAAACCATACAACATGATATGAAAGAGGCACTCTACACTCTGAACAAGTAGTGAAGGTGTTCTAAGCCACAAGTCTGATACACAATTGTCATGGTTTGGGTTTGTTGGTTTTTAAATCATGTTTGCCCTTCCCCTGCCCAGCCTCCCCCTGCTTGTCACCATCTGCCCCAGGTGTCAACTCAGGGAGGTGGAAGGAAGGTGAGCAATCCCAGTAAGAAACTTGGTATTGAGATTTGTTTTCTAAGGTCAAAGTGACAGAAATCTGACATCATGACAGGCTTCTTGAATTTTCAAATACCCTGGTGGTGGAGAGAAAGCCGTTTTTTTTATTTTAATTAAAGCAAAACATTTTTCCTAAATTCAAAGAAAATATTGTTCTTTACAGCATATTTTACTTATGAGTTAACCATACGCAGCACTTCAGGTACAACTTGTGGGAAAAATAGTTGTTCACCTGAAATATTCCAAGTATAGATTTTCACAATGTATTCCCATTCCCTGGGGATGTAGGATTAGCACCTCACCTTCAGCACCTCACACTGAGAGATAGAAAGTTTCCTCAGAAGAAATTTAAATGGCAAGCATTATAAGCTACAAGCGATGTTCCTGTGCTTCATGGGAGCATGAATGCCCTAAAAAAATGCATCTTTCATATGAGCACTAGAGATTGTCAAGGACATAGATTAAGTTTTTTTCCACTATTGCATTAATAATATAAACCAGATGGGGATTTTTTTTTTTCCCTGACATTCCAGGTACCTGAGGTAATGGTAGATGTTGGAAAGCCACTCAGTGGCACATTATTTTTATTCTAAAAGGTTTTAATAAGTAACCGTGGTGCACAGCTATCTGCTGTTGGAGAGGGAATGACGCAATGATGGTACTGCAGCTCTGTTTTAAGTGGCAGTGTTCCAGTGTGTCAATGAATAGATGATGAAGGTAACTGCAGAGTTTATTGCTATGGGGAAAGTTTGGTGTATTGTCTTCTACAGGAAAGTTGCTGAAATCATCACTGTCAGCAAATGACAGGATTGGTTATGAGCCTTCTGATTTGGATGAGATAGTGTAATTATGTGATGATGTTTGTGCTAGAACGTAGGAGGTAAACAGCTTCTGCAGGTGAATAAACAAAGCAGAACTAAGAAATCTCATAACCACAGAAGCTTCTCTATATATGACAGAATCCTATAAGAGAAAAAATCCTGTAAGCTCTAAGATATTATTGTTGGTTTGGTTGCTGAGACTTCCCCCAAACGCTGAAGCTTAGTCTGCTGCTATTTGGGCTATTTTCCTAATAAGCAGAGGGCTTAAAGACATGCTTTGGGTGTAGATGCAAGTCCTTGGTCACGACTGGCTGAAGACAGCTCATCTGTTTTTATCTCTTTGTTTTCTTAATTACAAGCTGGTTTTCTGGTTAGGAAATTATGTTGGTATTTGACTGCTGTAGTTAGTGACTTACTGTAGTAAGTCCCGGGATGGCACAAACCCTGGCAGTAGGATTACACCTGGCTGCGTATACCTTGAGCAAGTTTTCTCCTTTGTGTTGCTTTTCTCTCACTCTTGTATTTGCAGATCATGCACAAATGCCCACTGTTCCCTCATGTTCCATAGCCAAAAGGCATCACCATTACAGGCTTTCTTTTCAAGTTGTAGCTTGCTGAGGACATGCCATTTCTCCAGTCGCCCTGATTTTGCTGTATGGATCTTGCCCACATAATTGACAGTAATGATGGGAGCACCACGCCCGGGATTGGTTATAGCCATTAGCTAATAATCTCAGTTACAGAGTAAGACCCAGCCTACATTTGCCAGGCTGGTGATGTAAGGAATAAATCCTCCTTTGCCAGGACATTTACACCAACAAAAATTCCACTGAGGCCATGCTGCGTTAGACCTACCCTGGGGAGTTTGGAACATAAGTAATAACAAAAAAGACAGGTTTTACAGTAGCAGCCCCACAAAAAGGCCCCCATATAGCCTCCTATTTCTCATTAGGCATGTGCAAAACTTGCTGTCCTCTGTTCTGAATTCGTTGTAGACACATCCTTCAGGTCCTTTTTAAAAAAGAAATGTATAGAGCATGTAAGAAGCATGTCAAGTTTCATTCACCCTTTTGTCTCATCAAATGGCACAGCTCCTGCTGTCTGAGTAGGTAGGTGGGCACTTCTTATATAGCTGAAAAATAATTACTTATGGCTTTGTGCCTGAAAGATTCCAAGATGTGTTCAGCTGCATCTGAAACCAACCTTGACCAAAATTTCTGGAGTTTTCTACATCCAGAATAAAGGTTAAAATTATCCGCAATTAATATGTTTTCATAATCCTATGCATCATGAAATGTCCTTCAAGGAGGAAAGCTGCTCAGGTATAATGTGCTTGTCAATCCCTTCCTGCCTCAGACAAACAGTAAACACCACGCAGTGAATTAAAACAGGCACTGGGTGATACTAAGCTTTGGTACAGGATAGCAACAGACTGAGGCTTAAGGAGATAGACATTAATGTGTTGTTTCCAATTAAACTTAAAAGTAATAGCAGTTCAGGGCCAGCTTTGTAAGCCAAAGGTGTTCTCCCCATTGTTACAGAAGCTGAGCTGTTCCAATACACACACACGTGCAGATTCTGCATGTGTTTCATAGGCAGATTGCTCACTCATACAAGTTACCTGAGGTGAGAACAGCAAAGGTGTACTACTCTGAGCTTTGTGCTTCAAGAGGAACTTGTGTCAGTGAAGTGAAAATGTTTCTTTCCAGGGGCTAAGTCCTGTGCAGCCCCAGTGCTTCCAGAAGGAAGCCAAATACCTCCCAATTTAATTGTGCCCCTCAGAAACCTGTGCCCCAGTAGTCTCCAAACAGTTACAAAAGGCTTCCAAGACTGAAATCAATAACTTGGCCATAATCCCCTCCTTGATTTGGTGTAAATAGAAGTCTCTTGGGAAGGAAAGCTAGAAATAGAGATTTCCTGACACTGTAACCCAATTCCTGGAAGCATTCCTTTCTCAAGACTGAGGTAAATGCTACAACAGCTTATTAGGGGTTTTGTGAGGGGCCACAGTAGTAGAAGGGAGTAGCAGGTAACTTAAACATCAGCTGAGAAGCTGATTCCCATCTCAGCCTGGGAATATTGCAGAAGCAGGGAAAATACATGGCCTTAGCTCTGAACATTGCAGCTCATACAAGAATAGCTGGAAGAAAAGGGCAAAGCTGTGCTCAAAACCTTGACTCAGAGCTTTCCTTGTGACATAATATATATAGCTTTAAATGCAAAATAAACTAAAAGCATACATGGCATTTTATTTTGTGAAAATTACTCTGAAGATGGGAGGCTCAAGTTAAGGTGTCTTGTCTCTGTCTATCATTGTTCTCACAAAGCACCATCCACCACGTGGTGAAAAGCTCCATGCTCCTTGTGTGACACTGGTGTGTTGGGTGGGCACTGCACCTGCTAAAGTCCCAAAAGATTACTTTTTCTTCCATTTTGAACAATTAGAGCTCATCTGTAACTTTTTCCCAAAGGTTTGCAAAACACACAGACTTGTCAATGCTGGTATATCTGATATCACCATCCGTCCAGACAAGAAGATTTTGGCAACAGCAGGGTGGGATCATCGCATCAGGATCTTCGGCTGGAAAAAGCTGAAGCCCTTAGCAGTGCTGGACTATCACACAGCAACTGTCCACTGTGTGTCCTTCTCAGATCACAGCAACCCCCGGGAGAGACTGCTGGCAGCTGGCTCCAAAGATCAGCGCATCAGTGTCTGGTCCATATATGCTCAGACGTGACACATTCTGCACTGCCATGGACTAGGAAACAGGACTGGTGGAACAGTCCCTAACACTGGAATTCAAACGTGCATGTGGGGAAGTGGTAGAATCTGTCTCCAGGCTGAAGTGAAGAGTTCTAGGTTAATTCTTTTGCTGCTTGTTTAAGCTGTAAGTTTTGTCTTCCGGAGAGGAAAGTGGATTTTTAAAATTCCTAACAGGCAGAACAAGGCTAGTCACAAAGACCCAGAATAAGTTGCTTTGGTTTCTGTTACAGGTTTTGCAACACCTTTCCTTTGGCAGGTTGCTGACATAACTTGTGCCAATATCTTTTGTAAAAAAAGACTGGAATCCCTCAAACTGCAGTGGGGGCAGAATATGTCTGTTTGTAAGTCATTTATGTATCCAAGAATCTGAATCAGTATAAAATACCACTCTTTCTTGAAAATTTATACCCATTAAACTACCTCCAGTGGTTTCTCATTGTCAGTTACTTTTTCTTCCCCGTAACTGAAGGGCTATCAGAACACCCTTGATTTGTTCACACTTCTGTCAGTTTCTAACTTAAACCAACAGCCAGGAATGTGACTAGGATGGCCTTTGGCATTTATGAATTTCATTATGTCTCCTGTCACCTCAAGCCTCACAATTAATCACAAGAAAGGGAAAAAATCTTCCCCAGCACTGTACTGCAAAGCTATGTAAAGCCTTTTACAGAGCCAGTGCTAAACCCTTTCCACAGACTGATGAGCTGAAGGATTTAAACTCGGCAATCCAATTAGCGCCCTTCTCCTTGGAGAGTTAGGGCTAAGTTTCAGCGTGGCAAGTCTGGGATTCAGCTGCACAACTCCCATGAACATTTAGGGAAATTGCATGGGTAAATCCTTATCTACACGGTGCGAATGGCTCCATTAACTTGTCATTTCTACAGTCATGGAAGCTGAAATTCATTCATGAAGGTTTTTTTGTTTGACTCATGAAGCAGCATTTGCATTTTTCTAAAGTGTATTAGACACACACTGGTGTGCTGATAGCCAGGGTACTGCTGGATTCGGTCACAAAGCTCCAGTGACCACTGTGTCCAGGCTGTGCACTGTTGATACTTTATTGGAAATAATTGTTTCTGCTCTGTAGAGAGGTGGAAATCAAAGAAAAAGTGACCAAAAGTGAGCAGCAACATCAAAGACTTTAGGAATTATTTCAGGAAAAACACACATGCAGATTAATGTCTGGGTCTGTTATCCAGGTGTACCTTGAAGAAAGAGAATACTGCTGGACTGAAAGCCTTAAGCACCCAGCCTGATGTTCTTTACATTAAAACAGACACTCAGGATACTGTTGCCAGGCTTTTCTAAATAAAACGTGGCTTTACACATTTTAGAGTGTGATGACACTTTAAATAATGCATTTCTTTGATTATTTCTCTACTATTCAGTAGCTTCATGGAAGATCACATTGCAGTTGAAAGTTAAAGCCTAATTTTGGGTGATCCCAAGTCAAGGGGAGGTAATGGTGTTCATTGCATCTACCAGACAGAGTTGCACATCTCCACCCATCATCCACTTCCCACACAGAAGAGCTGTCCCCACTGTACCAGCAGCTCCAGCCACAGCCTTGTGGAACCAGATGAGGTCGATCTCTACAAACCTGCTGCTGGAAGAAACATTTTCTTTTGTTCTCCTCCCCCTTTCTTTAAGCAGTGAGAATTGACATAAAGAAGCAATGAAATAAACAAATGGAGAAAGCATTGTTGTGCGTGATCCAGGGACCTGTCCTAGGGAGCCTGCACAGAGATTTCCTTTTGCCTGTGCTGTCTGGTACTACACCACATGTGTGGCCCAAAGGGTGCAAGCATTCCTCTTCTCCATTGCAGCAAAGAGCAGCCTGCCCTGTTGGGCAATTTCCACAGAACTGAGCTGTAGGTTTAATGCTCATCCAGCAGGAAAGGAAATCCAGGGGTCACCCATCTTGCGTGAATGTTTAGTGTAGGAAACAATTTCTGATGCAAGTACTCTGGCATTAGCACAGCAGCATCCCTCTGGAAAGAAAGGATCGATAGCCCATGCCTTATTAAGAGCACTACTAGATCAGAGCCATAAAGTTAGGAATTCTTGAGTATATTTTCTCTGAAAATTGCCATTTACCATCAACATCAGTGTCTAAAGTAATTAGGGAGACTCACAAAGGATGTTTAGTTTTACAAATGGGTCTTTCGGAAGACTCTAAAGATTACTGGGCACTTACATCTAACTTACTGCCTTTTGCTGGGAGTTAAATATTTGTTTGTCTCATTAGGTAGATTTAAAACCAAACTTAGTCATGCAAGTACAAATTGAAAATGAGGACATGAACTGCATCTCAGCAGACACAGAGGTGAGAGTTTCATCAGCTTCAAGAGGAAGGACACAGCTTGCAGGGCTGCTTGCAGGAACAGACCCATCCTTTATGTCCCATTACCAAAACACTATCCATGCCATACTTTTTCACAATGCAACTAATTCATTAATTAATTCACACTTTATATCACCACTGATTTTATTTAAACACCCAGTAAACAGATTTTTCTTTCATATTATGGTTTCCTTGAAATGAGCAACCAGACAACACTAGTTTGATTTAGAGTTGAGCCTAAATGCCATAGTTTGAATGTGAATTACAGTCTTCTAAGAGTTTATTTGCTTAAGGAACTAACATGAACTTCTCCAAAGAATTGTGTCCAACAGGAAGGACAGTCTCTATTAGTAGAGACTGTAAAATGCAGTTGTCTGATTATAACTGTAAAATACAGATGTCTGATTGCAACTAAGGAATTCACATTTTTTTTAATTAAAAAAAAATAAAGCTTTTTACAATTGTGCCATGAGCATGGTTGTCTCTCAAGATTTCTGCTGACTTGCTAGCAGAAAGTTGTGAGCGAAGAGCCACCTTAAGGTGCTGGAGTGAGCTCTGAAATCTCACCTACCAGAAAGGAACAGGGCTAGCCTGTACCTGGCCAGGAGGATTCAGGAGTGAAGGTGATGACAGCTAAATTATTACAAAAGGCTTTCTCCCAAGAATCACCGTCTTTGGCACCGCGAGAGGAAGAAAGCAACTGGCATTCGTAAAGCAATGGAAATAAATCCCAAACACCAGCATTTGTGCAGCAATTACATGGAATATTTATCACCACTGGAATGAATGGTGATCTCTGACCCTCTAACATTATTTGCAAGTGAATCCATTAGTTACAACTCCTTTCTCTTATCGGTACATGAGCCATAAAGCATTGCAGTCCTTAGTGTAGATGAGCAAGGAAAGAGAAGATTAATTGTGTTTGTAGTAATGAGTGAAAAAGGAAGTAGGCTGGGGGCATGCAATGAGACAGTTGTTAAATTTAGTCCTTTAGAATGCAATTGCTACAGCAAGCCAAAAAATTACTCTGCAGCTTGACTTGGACTGTTGCAAAGGTTTGAGTTTAAAAGAACAGATTTTTATAGTTAAGTCAATACTAGCTTCTGGACTGCTTTTGTTTTTAGCATATTTAAGATGCATCTACAAAGCCAACTTACAAATTAATAAATCTTTCCTTTAATTCAGTCTGCCAAGAACAAAGATAGAACACTGACTACTGCAGAAGCCATGTTAGTGATGTAAACCAAAGGACTGGGGATTAAACAAGGATTACTGAGCGCTAAATCAATGTGTTTCCTTTTCTGGCTGTGTGTCTGTGGTGTGAAAGTATGGATCATTACATAAAACATGGCACATGACTGCCTGGATTAATACTAGACAATGTTACGGCAGTGCTGAGACACAAAGTTTGATGTTTAAGCATGACCATTGTGCTACTAAGACAGTGACAGCCATGACTAAGGAAGAAGGCAGGGGGGTTTCTGCTGCTACGTAATATTCTGAAATTCCAGCCTGGGTCCCCCTACTATAGCTTTTCCAAGTAAACTTGGCTGTGTTTGTGTATGTTCTACTCTTCTGGGACATGCTGAAGGTTTATTTTATAATGTGAAGGGAGCTATCCAGAATTAAGATCATGCTGGGCAGAAGTTGGCAATTCATGTATGGATCTCACAGTATCAAATCAAATGAAAATATAACCTCTCAGTTGTGGAAGTTTTGCTCAGCTGATTAATGGTATGAACTATAGCTGTACATCCTATCAGCAGTGCTGTGTACTGCTCTGTTTTGGCCTCAGAGAAATTTGATTTGCAGTTCGGTTCGTAAGAGGCGGAGAAAGGGGAGGGAGGGGGAAAATCGAAACAAAGAAGCAACTTGTCCCTCTGAGTTAGATGATTGGAAGACTGTGGAAAGTATGAAGGGCCTTGGAGCAAACCACCAGCAGTGGCCAGATTCTCTCTCTATGGGAGGGGGACAAGGACGGCAGGAAGACTACCTGGTGGAACCATACAGTGACAGGTCTGGCTTCTAAAACTCATACACCAACTTACTATGGTCTCAGACATATTTGCTTTTACTTCCCCAGCATCCTTTTTTAAAGGTGTTGGTACTCTAGGAAATCCTGTAGACCACAATCTACACCTGTAAATAAGGCTGTGTTCAACCAGAGGAGAGTGTATTTATTTCTCTGCTATGAAGTCATAAAATCAGAAGCTGCAGTGCCACAGGGGATGGCAGCAGGAAGGACTGAGGTCCTGAAGCAGCCACATGCACTGCAGGAGAACCACCCTGGAGTATCAACTATCTCCTTACATGAGACTGACATGGCAGTGAAAAAAGTATTAATTCTAATAATTCTGTGTTAAAAATTGATGTTCTAATAACTAAAAAAATAAAAGGGAACATAAAAGCTGTTAAATTTACTTTTGATTACAGCTGGATCCTTTGGGCAGCAAAAAACCGTAGAAATCCTCAGGCACTTTCTGGACAGCAATGATCTCTTTCCTTCCAGTGGCAGGATTGATTGAGCCTGATTATGTCCAGATCAGGCAATCTGGTGAGGATGTTCAAATGCTGGGCCATTGTTCTGCTCCATAGCTCTGGCATCTCACGCATGCAAAAGTACATTTTCCAGGCCCCCATGGCGCTGCTTGCTATAAACATGTTCTGACACAGGTAAGAAGGCAGCGGGTGTGCTTGGCCTATGGAATAACTCTGAACAGGACAGAGAATGTGGCTGTGGCATTTGTCCTGATGGTAATTTAAAAAATTGCTGATAAAAAATCTCAGTGATTCATGGATGTATTGTTTGTGTTAATGGAAAAGTATCTAGGCTGCTCTTAACATAACACTTAGAGTAAGTATTGTCTATTCAGATATTTTTTTGCCTCAGATATTTTGATGGCATGCAGACCTGGTATCCTGCTAAATAGAGACATTGAGTCTTTATAGTTTTATCTCTTGAGCCCATCTGGTTTGAAGTAGTTGACAACAAGCAGGAAAGGGAATAGAATGAAAGACTCACTTCATATTTGCTGAAATAAAAGAAATGTGCAAGGCAGTGCTCAAATAAAATGAGCCTAGGAGAAGGGCCACCTCTCCCCCCACCCCTCCACTGCCCTTTCCAGATGATGGCTTTGCCTGCAGCCTCTCCACTCTCAGTGCTGGCACTTGCTGCCCATGGTTGGAGCTCACATCCCAGACAAAGGGCACCTGAAGCAGCCAGGCTGGATCAACAGGGGAAGGGGAACCATCTGCCCCCTGCAACAAGGGGGAACAATGGGAACATGTAGCAAACATAAATGCTGAGCCCCTATCCAAGCTAAAGCCACTCACAATAGTGATAGTGCAAACACCTCACACTAAGATGCTTCTGTAAGTTTTACATGGTTTTTATCCAGTTTTTCACTTCTTTTTTGCAATTTAAAGTCCAAGGACTTCAGTCTGAGTCCCTGGGCACCTGTGCGGTCACTCCTGTGAAGGCAGGTACTGAGCACAGCAGAGGCACCCGAGGTCCTGTTCTGCCCACTGAAGCACCCACTGGTTACCAGAAGGAGCACCAGGGAGGAGGATTACGCTGCAGGAAAACATTTCCTTTCCTTCTCCATCTCCCAGGGACCACTAACAGCTGTTCAGAGAGGTGTAGAACCCAGGCTGGAGTGGACATTCCAGGTCACTTGCTCTCACAGTGCCTCTCTCACAGAGGGGATGGGAGGCTGTCCTTTGGCAGCTCCAGCCACGCCAGGAGCAGGAGACAGAAGCTGCTCTGCAGCCTGGTAGGATGTCACAATATGCAGCAGCGAGCCTTGAAAATTGTAGGGCCTCTTCTATCTATGCTGCTCCATCTCCTTATAGAATTAGGTCCTAAATGCGACTTTTTTGGCTCTTGTTCTTAATCACTTTGTTACTAGTTCAAATTTATAATTTTAACCTAAATTGAAGTGAGTGATTTATTGTAATTATTTTGTGTAGGCTGCTCTTAATAAACTTTTTTTTAAAATCTGGAAAAACATTTAATTTCCCATATGGAAAGAACACATTTATCATACTTGGATATACTTGGCCAACTATTGCACATATATGCAAAACATATGTGACAAATTCAAGGCTGAATTTCATAAAACAAAAATGCTATGAAATGTGATATAATAAATATATTACACAGACATATGTGGCCAATTTATAAAACTATGGTATCTTTGGTAAATTTATAATAGGTCATTTCTATTAGTGGGGGGAATGAGTGTGTTTTTTCTGGCATATGCAACACACATAGTACTTTACAGAGCCCTCCTGAAGGACAGTGGGCCTTTGGAGAGCAGACTTGTACATGTACAGACATTGTGTATATGAGATATGTCTCTTTTTCAAAATTAATGTATACCAAAAACCAGCTCTTCCTTTTTTGCATTGATTGTGTGTGCAACATACTGGGCAGAAGAAAAAGCATGAAATACTATTCTTTAAGATTTGAAAACCTCTGATACATTATCTAGATTCCCACCGACAATGGGTGTCTCACTGTAACAGCATATTTCATATGCACATGCTGAGCTCATGATAATGGCAATAATAGAAATCTTTGGGTACAGTCACTTTCACCTAGTTTTGTCAAACACCTATGTAAATTATGTATCTTACAATCAGTTGAATTAAAGGAAGAACAAAATGCATATGTTTAGAAAAACGTTGCATTCAAACACAAGTACTGGCCTCTACACTCGCAGACTGGACTCTTAATAACACCAGCTTAGAGCAACAGCTGAGTCATTGCTGGCTGAGTATCCTCAAATTGTAACCCACAGGTGACTGCCCCTTCTTATGTATGCCAGAGTGTTTCAAATACCAAGTCTTTGCTTTAACCCCCAAAACTATATTTTTGTCTCAGATTGCGTATTTCCCAGCTCCAGAAGATAAAGCTCTTCTCGCTTTCCGCGCGGGCCGGATCCACCGTGTGCCATGCCCGGCTCTTCCCTCTGGAGGGAGCCGGCTCTTCAGGCAGGGCCGGCCGCGGTGCGCGCAGCATCTTCCTCCTCCACGGCGGGCGCTGGTCAGAGATACCTGCAGGGACCCCCCGAGGTGACCATCGGCACTGGGGGTGTCCCTGCCCACACCGGCAATTCCACACAAACGGCGGGTCAGGCCAAAGCACCCGCGGTCTCAATGCGCTGCAGCAAAACCACGTTTGGTTTCAACCCATCAGTAAACCGAAGAGAAGGCAAAGCACAAAGAACCAACACGTGTGCGCGCATACTCACGCTCTTCCCCCACCCTCCAGCCCAGCTGTGTTCAAGGCAGCTTTCTGAGCTCTTTGGATGATGGTGCTGAAACCTGCTTTGCAGGTATTTCTGCGTTTGCTCTTCCAGCCTCCTCTTCAGGCAGCAGGGCTCAGCTTCTAACCCCCAGCCCTAACCTGTGGGTGCCTGACTTGTTTCTAGTGGCTACAGGGATCCCTTTATACAGGCACAACGTTACACAGCGCTAGTGAACCTGCCTTTCTTATTCCTTACAGATCAAGGTACAACTGCCCCTTGATGAGGGATCCAGAATCACAGGCTGAAATCCACTTGCTGGAGAGAAGGAGGAGTGCTTGGCAGGACAGGAGAGTGCCCCAGCTGAGGCGGCCCTGAGCCATGCAGCCCCACTAGCCATGGCTCCTTGTAGAGATGCACTGGAAGCCCGTAGCTCATGGGACACTCACCCTGTCCCCCAGCAGCCTGCTGCCTGAAGAACACCTTTCTACACCCTATACAGTCCTGGGGTCATTCTCCATCCTGCAACCCACTGTTACACACATGGCGGCAGGAAGGAAGCCAAAGTAGTTGCTCCCCTGGCCATGGCCCTGTGTACATGTGCTCGAGAGTGACTGAAGAGATGCCAACACCCCAGGATGCTGAGAGGCAGCCGCTGGGGACTACCTGCACAGTTCCAGCCAGAGAGTTGTGGGGCCTCTCTGAAGAGAAGGAAAGACTAAAGAGAAGATCTATGAAATGTGTAAACAGTGTGCACGAACACTCCAAACACACAGGAGTCTCATCCCCGTGCTCCTACCCTACACTGAATTTAGTCAATTCCACTAGCAAGGAAAGAATAAATAAACTGCAAAAAGCCATTTCTGAAAACTGGAGCAATCCCCACTGCTTGGGTTAAGTTATTAAGCAAAGGCTACCCTTGTTCCACCTGTGAGTGCCTAACCCTGGATTTAGTGCCTAACCCTGGATTTATCCACTGAGCTAAGTGATGTGGTTTTCAGGCCTCAGAAGCAATCACTGAACATAGCCTGTACCTCTGGAAAACAGAGCTAGATGCTTAATTAATTCTCTAGCCCTATTTGGAAGAGACAAAGTGTGGTTGTAACCTCCACGCCTGGGCCTATTTTACAGCAGCTTTTAAATACACTTCATGTCTATGTGCTTTATATATAAAGGTGACCAAAAGTGGAAGTATTGCCTGGAAATGCTGCTGCCTTCTTTCCTACTATGTGCTGTGGACCTCGGTGACAGCATGGGCTGAGTGAAGTTTAACCTGACATGTAATCAAATCTTACAAAGTAATTTGTCAAATGAATCTACAATACATAGATAATGCATAGCCTATACAGGATATATTCTGACTACAGGCTGACAGCTAATATGACATTAAAGTGTTACAGATTTTCTGTGATTTTCAAAAGGCTTCCATTAGTCAAGCTGTAGCATTATGGGGTTTTGTTTATTTGAAGTGGATTTTTTGTTGTGATAGAAAAAGAACCCTTTTTGCTTTCCATATCTGTAACACTCCCAGCCAGTGAGACAGACATTGCTATGGAAGGAGGGACACCAGTCAAAACCCTGAGGAATCTTGATTTAAGGATTAAAACACAACATGAACTGGACTGCTAACATGCTTCGTGTGAACATATCTAAGCACCTTGCATGTTGATGGACTAAATGCAAGGTTAGAAATACCATTTTCACTATTCAGACTGTAGCCTTCACACGTGGTCTCCTTCCCATTCACCCTCAGGACTTCTGTAGTGGTTCTTTAGCACAGAATACCGACTGGTGATGCTGAGGGCCCACTGCCCACAGCCATAGCTCAAAGTTCTGTGATTTTCTCTTTTCCTAACAAATATAAAATTAAAAATCCTACAGTCAAGGGAATGACCTTGAGCCACTTTTGTTAAGGGCACAGTTCAGTCCTGGCATCCTGGGTCATTCCATGTGTTCTTAAAGAGAACAGGTGCTTACCAATACAAACAGATCTGTTTTCACCTGGGAACCCCAACCTTGTGAACTGCTGTATTGTGATAGATTACCACAACCATGGGCACCTGCGGCAACCAGGGACAGAAGGGAAGGAGCAATCACCTATGGAGAGCCACTGTTTGCTCAGACTAAGAACTTTCCTTATTTAAATAACCTCATTTTGTAGGGGAGGCTTAGACTCCAGGGCAAACAAACTGACAAATATACACAAATAATCAAACAAGAAATGAAGGAAAGAAAGAAGAGGAAAAATATTTATAAATGTCACTGTCCAATGTCTTTTCAATTTAAATGAAATAAGATTATCTACATATATCTACAAATATCTACACGTATCTACACTGTTTGCAGATATGATTCTTTGGTTGTCTTCACTTTTTTCCTATACTGCAACTATCAAGAAAAAAAAAAGTGTTTGTATAATCTTTGAAGGAAATAATAAATATAACAACTTCATTATAAGTTTGACCAAAGCTTTGGCACTAATCCGTTTACAGATATCAAATCATACTGAAAACTCTGAAATAACAGCGGCAAAGCAATAGAGCACATCCGAGAGCCATTTCCCACTGACTAATAATAAGCACAAGGCTGAGAACATTAATTATGGTTTAGTCAGACACTAAGAATCTCACAATTCACTGCAAATGTCAAATAAAATACATATTTCTTGCATAATTCTTTTTTTTATGGATCCAGATATATTTTTTAACAGAAAAAAAAAATACATAAAATATTCATGGTAGCCTGTATCCCTTCTTATACATTTCCAAAAAGGTTTTGGAAGCCCAAAGCCCACTGCCAGAGACAAAATAAACATTGCTATTAACACTGCCACTTGCACAAGGGAAAGAACATGTTTTAAAGGGGTTGTAATGAAAATGCACAAACGTGGATGAATAGATGATTTTAAAAGAAATAACCCCCATCTTTTAATAGTCATGTGGAAGAATCAGAAAAGTGTTCATAATACTGCATACCAACACAGCCGAGGAGCTGCTCAATACCTTCTCTGAACACAAAGGGGCTGCCTTCAGTGAGCATCTGACAAAAACACAAGCCACCTATTCAAAACACATCGCTGGAGAAACTGTGATGGACAGGGCCATCTTTTTAACAGTAAGGAATGACTACTGAATGAAGATATTAAAGGAAAAAGAAAAAAGTACTTACCAGCATTAAGAGGGAAGATGCAGCAAGCAGGTAGTGCAGAATAGGTGCTTTAGGACTACTGCAGTTTGGGTCAGCCAAATATAAGGGGTGAGCCAGTCTGAGAAAAAAAACCCTGAAGTCCCTCTAAAAGGCACTTCCACGGGAGAGCATTCAGGATAGGATGCACGAAGGCAGGACTGTGTGAGGCTGCCCGGGAAGCAAGTGAGAACACACAGCCTGAACTTTGCAGATATTCCCTCACCCCCAGGCTGGTTTTTAAACCTTTGCATGTATTGTTGGGAAAACAAGATGCAAACACAGCTGCACGTGGATGTGCTATTGGCCACAGGCCCATCTCAACAGCTCCAGAAAATGCTGTTATGGTTAAGGCATCCCAGTGAACCCTAGAACTTACAAGTGGGTCAGAGCCGGAGGAGAAGTGGGAAATTTGTTCTGGCAGTGAGGATTCAAAGCGTTCCCTTAAACTAACCTCTGCTTCCCCCAAGAATCTCCTCAAAGAACCACCTGAGCCACTTGTGAAGGGGCCCTCGGTGTGCCCCGGGTTGGGACAGACTGACACCGACATAATGCAGGACGGCTCACGGCCGGCCCCACAGCCTCTGCTCGGTGCTCACGTACAGGCCCCGTGGGCAGAAAACACCCGTGGAAACCGCCAACACCGGCGGTAACACCAAATCTCCATCAGAAGACCCGGCGATTGAGTGAAAGGGGACAAGTCACTTCACCGCTGCCGCCTCCCCGTCCTCCCACCGCATCCCAGCCGCCCGACGGTCCTCGGTGCCCGGCACGAACGGAGGCGCGGGGAAATAGGGAGATAAGGACATATGGCTTCATTTATCAAAGTGCAGCCGCGGGTCACACCGCGATGGAGCGCTCGGCACCGCCGCCCTCACAGCCCCCGCAGGGCGGGGCGCGGGGCGGTGCCCGGCTGCCGGCGATTGGGCTGTCCGGCTGTCGATCAGGCCAATCTGGCCAATCAGCTCATTCGTAGGGCGGGATGTGAGGGAAAGGCGGGAAGGGGGAGGGCGGTGTCTCTCGTGCCGCCGGTGCCCCGTTACCGGGGCCCATAGTCGTAGCCGGCGGGCGCCCCGGCCGGCGAGTACATGTTAGCGGCTGCAGCCGCCGCAGCCGCTGCGTTCATGTGGTGATGGTGGTGATGGTGGTGGTAGCTGTGCCCGCGGATGCTGGGGAGGGGGTAGGGGGCGGGCCGGCTCTTCGCCCCCAAGTAGTGGTCGTAAGCGGCGGCCGCCGGCGGCGGATACTTGTAGGGATGGTGGTGCAGCGGCTCCGACGTGGCGGGCTCCAGGCGCAGTTCGTGGTGCGGCGGGCTGGGCCGGCCTCCGCC
>VZTN01018595.1:27866-54753 GCA_013400515.1 Erpornis zantholeuca | reverse complement strand
ATTATTAGTTAGACTCTTTTATTTAACTCTTTTTGCTTAGTTAAGTCTTTAAATTAAAATCTTTTCAAATGCAGAAATAAGCTTTAGCTTTAAAAGTTCCAAAACAAAAAGATTTTCCGCTTTTGTCTCTATGCTCTGAATTCATTGACATTTGCTAGTGGTTTCAGTCCTCATGAAACTCCTGTTCTGGATGAGTTTACAAGGTCAAAACGTTTCAGCAGATGTACTTAAACAAAGTGAGCGAGTCACCACTTTGTCTTCTTTTTGATAACCTAAGCAGGTTGAGGGGTTTAGACATTTTCTCCAGCTCTCAAATCATGTTGCAGCCCCTCCAGTTTCTCAACATCCTATGCAAAATATGAACGCCAGAGATGTCTATCATGTTTTTTTAGTAAATATTTCATGGATGAAGTTGAAAGTTAAAAATCTGCTCCCTTGTGTATCAGGACAACAGGACAGGAAAATAATATTGGGGAAAATTCTAAGTAAACATAGTGGAACTACTCTTCCTTTTCAGCTGTGTCTGTGAGCAGTGAAGCAAGTTTTCTGTGAACAGGTTCAGCACATCCTGCAGGTCTCTTTAGAAGCAGTATGAAGACTTTGCCTTTTAAATATCACTAATACTGCACTGACTTCAGAAAGGTTGTGCCTCAGTTTCAGAAGCAAACTGATACTGCAGAGGGAAGAAGCAGTTTCTCCAAGAATTGTGGTCTCTCTGAGGAATGAAGGTAAAGATACAGAAATGTGAAACTGCCCATTCTATTTGATCAAACATATCTACTTCAATCTCTACATCCCTGTGGATTTGATTCAACACAAAGCATGTGCTGCCTTGGGGGCTCAGTGTGTGCTTACTTGTATTTGCGTAATGGAAATGAAGGAGATGGCCTGGAAGTCAGCACAGTCTGAAGCTACTTGCAGAGGAAGGGGGAAGGGTTTAGTCTTCAGGCACACACTCTTTTGACAAGCCTGCCATTAGTCCCATCTCCTGTGGCTCCTTTGGAGAACAGCTGTCTCACAGGTGTAAAAGAAAAAGCAAAGTCTACCACGAGAAACAGCCCAGCATTAACATTCCTTATTTTATGTCCCTGTAGCCCACTACATTGATCTTGCAGGCAAATACCTTCCTTCTGCACAGGCAAGTGCAAGATTCCTGCCACTGTTGTCAACCTTATCTTGATGATGATCATGATGACTATTATTATTAGTGGTAGTGGTGGTTTTTACTAACTTTATTTCTGCACCCTTTTCTTCTTATTTTGCAGCATCCTCTTCCATTACAAATGCCCAGAACATCCCACTAAGTACACTGGAAAAGTCAATCTTCCTGGCATGTCCTGGCAGATGAAAAAAAGGCTGTTAGAGAAATAAAAATGCAAATATAATTAAGAATATATATTTTCTTTATCATTGCTCTTTCAGAGTCATATTGAAAACTGCACATTTGTTAAGAGTGGGGTCTTTAAATTCTCGGATCATGATCTCACTATGGTATCAACTGTCTGTGTCAAAGCCAGTTCACTCAGCCAGATTCCTGGCACTCCTGTTCACTGCAGCAGACCATCTGCACCAGAAATGTCCACCAGAACAGTTCCATTCCAGGAGGGCTAAAACATCTCGGGCAGGACTAAAAGAAGCAATTCAAAGAGCAGTGCCACTACAGTGGAAACATAACCCTGTTAAAGCCCATGAAGCATAGTGGGGCCAGGATTTCACCCCAGCCTCTTTTTTCCTGCTTTAAGTGTGTGATTTGGCAGGGGAAAAGTTCAATTGAAGGCACACAGTTAGCCTATACATACAACAAAGAGGCAGGGAGGAGGAAAAAAGAGCAACACAAAGGATTACTTTAAAGTTAGACCTCAGCTCCTTTAACTTTACACAATGAAGGAAAGCACATAGGTTTCAACAGGATAAAAGCAGACTTTATTTTGTAAAGAGATCTCAGGATGAAACAAAGGACTGTAATTGTACCTCCTATCTGCAGATCTGAGGTGGTGAAGGAAAAGAAAGTGGGTGGATGGTTAACAAGAATAGCTTGAAACCATGCTTTGTTAACAGAGTAAAATTAGCTTGCTGAGAACCTTTATTTTCCACATAACTTTTAACAGGACCATTATTTTACATATGTCTATGGTAGAGAGCCCATTTACAAATTTGCAACAAGTAACCACTGAATTTCAGCTAATTTTTCTCTGTTTTCTGTTTCATCTGCTTAATTAATGGCAATACATATGAGCTGGCTTGCTAGCACATCTATAGCTGAAAGTTTGTCAGCATTTGCATTCTGGGCACCTCAGGCTTAATTTCACCCTGTGAAATCAAATCTGGAAAAGGTTTAGAGGTAAAAGTATTGTTTGTTTTAAAAAAACGTCATTCATACAGCTCAGTTTGAAATGTTGGGCAAACCAACTAAAATTAAAGCAGCAGAGGAGTCGATTCATATGTCCTTTTTGTTTGCTTGGTTTTGAAAATATGAAAAGCAATAGATGGGTCAGACCAGATATTTGTCCAAGCTCAGCATCTGCCTGCTTAGAGAAAAGTGATGCCTCTGCTCCCTCCTGCCATGCCTCCCAACTTCTGTCATTGCATTGTTCCACATGTTCACCACAGAAATGAGTTGACATCTGTAATTTCTCTTTTCTTTCCTTTACAGTTGCATTTTAGCAGATGTCTACTGTACTTGGCATCATAAAAGTACTGGTTTTTACCTGCTTCTAAGCACAGTTATGTTATTGTCAATTCATTCTGCCATGTCTACAAAACATCTGTGGTAGGGCGTGTGGGAACACAATTTTACTATTGAGCATTTGTGTTTGCCTGCTGCTTAACACCAAGGAAGTGGTGAGACCTGTCTGTACTGCCATCCAAAACCAGAACCCACCATGCTGTTTTAAAAATCTGGCAGCTGGTCTCTTTTTCTTTTCTAACCTTTTCCCCGATCTTGCAAATGCAAGATGCAGGCTATCCCTGTCATCCGTTTCAAAACCTGATCGGTTTTTGGCTGGAAGTCCCCTCTACAGCTCCACTTTCAAATTCAGAAATAGAGATTTTCCACTCATTTTTTAGGACTTTTCTACTTTGTGAAGTGAATTTCATTATGACTTATGTCATGGCAGGTGTTCATCTCCCCTCACCTTCTTAATGCAGGAAGCATATGGGGCATTACCCACAATAATAACCCCACTGAATGTGTCTACCAGCAATGATGCCTGGAAAGCCAACTGGCCAGTCTGGAGTTCCCTTTCGTAAGGGAAATTCTGTGGGAGTTATTGGGCTTGTATAATAATAGCCTTATTCTAAAATATTTTCCTATATGAACTTCATGTCCGGGTTATGGACTTGGGAAAACAATTTTTTTTAAAGAAAGAAGTAGATGTTTCTGAATAGCAATTCAAGAACACATCAATTCAGATTTAATTTCAAATTGTCATGTTTTGGGGATTATAGATTCAGACTCTTGATCTTATCAGACTGTATTTTTCACACGTTTCATTCTTTTATTTAAGTGTTTTATTTCATTTAAATTTATTTAGCAGATTCCTCTTTGGAGGAGGAAATCCCAACATTATTAAATTCAAGGACTCAAAGAAAGGAAGGTAGAAAAAATATATTACTTGGAAAAATCTGTTGATTAATACTGAAGGGCTCTCAAACCTATTTAAAATTAAGATTAATCTGAATCCATATAATATATGGAAAATCATTCTAAAATTGCAACTTGAGAAACTGTATTTTAATCTTGAAAAGTTTTATTTCTGCTGCTACACCAAAGCAAATGTGTATTTGCACTCTGAATTATACACGACTCATCCTCCAATAATTAAATAATTTTTTTAGAGCATTCATTAACTGTACAGTAATACTTTTCAAACATTTTGTACAAGCATTTTTTTTTTTTGCAGTACAAGAGCTACAATATAAAAATGCAGTACAAACCACATAATATAGAGAAAATTTTAAGGGGTTTACAGTGCTTCATTATTCCTTGGAATATTTCCAAAGAATTTTTTCCTTTCTAATTTAACACATCAGTCAGTCTATCTTGCCTTCTTCTGTGGTTTTAGCTGAACTGTGCTGCCCAGTTCAGAGTGTGTGGTGTTGTTTATGCTCTGCTCTCCGAATGGGACAAGGAAATCTGTTTCCCTGTTAGTGGGAAATACAGAATTTCCACTGCTCAGTGGAAGTGCTATTCTAAAGCAAGTTTCTTGCTGGGCCAGACAATGCCTCTATACTACACAACGCAGGTTGAAGATTGACCCAAATGCATAGATTTCACAATGTTTCCATAAAATTTTATGGCATACCCTTACTACATATTCTCCTACTCTCCTTCTTGCCAAGAAATATTGGCCAAGCAATCACTGAGATAACATGTGAAAAACAGATAATGAAAACTATTATTTGCTTTCTCTTTTCTCAAGTACAAAAAAAGATAAAAGTATAAAAAGGACAGAAAATAAAGATGCATGAGAAGTAAATTATTAAATTTAAAATGAAAATTGTAGCTACTCAGAGATATTTATTAACACAGCTGAGGGTCTTACGAGACTGTGATGGGGTAAATATGACTTCCTCCTGCTACCATGCTCCTGTGACAGGGAATGCTGCCCACCAGACAAACCTCTGCTACGGGGTTGAATTTATAGCAATAAACTCGTGCAGAGGTTTACTTATATAATGCTGCGTAAAAGTCTTTCTAGTGCTAAATCCTGTGTTCTCAATCATGTATGAGTTTCCTCCCATTATATATGCTCAGGTATTGTAAGAAAGATTTAAGTGCTATACTGAGGAGGATTGAAAATACTTTTATTTTCTTAAATCTTTGGAATATTATCTTAAACCTCTGTGACACATACTGATCATTTGGAGACAAAACCCTTTAAAAATGAGAATTTAAGGACCCTTGTATATGGGGAGGAAGAGGTTTAAAAATGGAAGATAGGACCTCTAACTGTGCTCCTGTCTATCCATGATCTGTTTAAGGATGCAAGTAAGTAGCACTCTGATCTGGAGCAGAGCTTCCTTCTTTTGCCTTTTCCCATTAGGAAGAGCTCCCAACAGCAATACAAGACCAGCACAGGAGAAGACTCCCAGTGCTAAATGTGAGTGTAGTGAGTAGTATAGCCACAAAGACTGAATGGTGTTTTGACACTAAAGCTTAGGGTTTTTTCAGATTTCAGATTTCACTTCTACAAATGGTTTAGCTGTTGCTTCATTGTAAGAGTTCAGTAACACATGTAAAGTATTTACAGGGAAAATGCAATAGAGATTTGTTTAATCTACTTTAAACACCAAAAAGGTACAGATGCAATAAAGTAGTAACACTAAAAGGAAGAGTAGATCTCAGAAAGCAGCATGAATAGTACAGTGTGACTATCAGGATTCCTCTTGACAGGCTCTGCTCTCACACAGATCAATACCTCTGTATGAATTGTCATTACATTGCATGTTAAATTAAGATATTTTTATCCCCTGAACTTTGCTGGATTTAATTAATGCCATATGAAGCAAAATATAAGTTCACCACATGATTTCCACTATTTCTAACATTTGGTGGTCTTATTTCAGGCATGCAGAACAGACAAATCAGGTTATCATCAGGATCAAAGGTTTTGTGACAGTAAGGAGAAAAACAGAAATTGTTCACAGAAGCTAGAAGCTAAGATGGTTTGCTAGGTAAACACCATAGCATTAAAACTGATGTTAGGACTCAAAAATGGTGGCATATGAACTTGATGGGAAGTACATCCCTTCATGACTTGATGGTCACAGCACCAAGTATGTCAAAGTTCAAGGAGCATCTGGATGAGGTTCATAGTCATATGGTTTCATTTTAGGTAGCCCTGCAAGGAGCCAGGAGATGGACTTGATGATCCTTACTGGACCCTTCCAACTTGAGATATTCTGTGACAGTGCCAACTCATTTTTGATGCAAACTGCTGCAGAAGTATTTGGAAAGGCCCAAATTGTGTTGTAAGCAGCTATCAAATTATCAAACTGAGAGTCACCTGATGTGGTTGGTCCAACCACTGTTTCTGATCCGATTACAAGTACTGGTGAAATAAATATGCCATGTCAGAAGATGCTCCTGCAAGTCACAAAATCACAGATTGGATAAGGTTGGAAAGGAACACAGTAAGTCCAACTTCTCTGGTCAAAAACACCCATCCTGGAACACATTGCATAGAATTGCATCCAGATGGTTCTTGAGTATCTCCAGTGAGGGAGTCTCCTCAACATCTTTGGTTAATCTCTTCCCATATGTGGTCACTTGTGGTCACTTCCTCGGATTCAGGTGATTCAGATTCAGGAACCCTGTGCATCAGTTTCTGCCTGTCTCCTCTTGTCGTTTTGCTTGGCACCACCAAGCAGAGCCTGGAAACATCCCTTGATACCCTCCCTTCAGATACTCATAGACATCGATGAGGTTCTACCTCAGATGTCTCTTCTTGAGGTGAACAGGCCCATCTTCCTCAGGCTTTCTTCGTAAGAAATGGTCTAGTCCCTTAATCATCTTCATAGCCCCCCTGGATGCACTCCAGGAGCTCCATGTCTCTCCTGTACTGAGGAGCACAGAACTGGACACAGCACTCCAGATGTGGCCTCACCAGGGCTGAGCAGATGGCCAGGATCTTCTACCTTGACCTGCTGGCAATGCTCTACCTAACAGAGCGCATTTGCACCACAAGGGCACACCCTGTCTCGTGGACAGCTGGTTGTCCAACAGGATCCCAAGCTTATTTTGATGTTTTATGTCTCCTAGCATTCTCATCTGGATATTTGGGCTTTACTAGTCTAAACCGTGAGGGTTAGAAATATACTGGTGGAAATCCAGCCTCCCTCAGATCCAGTCTCAATGAACTCTTGCATCAATGAGTTCCACCAGCCAGCCACGACTGGTATGAAGAAACATTCCCATATGTCACTTTTCTTTGCAATTGCTGGCAGGAAATCACTGTTTTTTCTTCTTTATTTCAGCCAGTTGATCTTTCTACTGAACAAGGTGATCCACCCAGACCTAGCAGCTGTGACTTGCTGTGATTCACACGGAGAGGAATGTGGTGATACATGGGATTTTGTACCGAGGCAGAAGCATATCTGTGGATTTGGAGGGCTAATCTACAACGTGCACCATGGCATTCTTTGCAGTCAGATTCTGTAGTAACCTGTAGAACTAGTTTGCAATTTGAAGGTGGATGAGTTATGTGCCACTGAGGTGTTTTTTTAAGTGCCACAGGTATTTTTAAAGTAATTGTCTGTATTCCTTTGAACTTTGCCTGAAGACTAATGACTGTAAACTTTCCTGCATAATAAGAGGCCTCGTTAGCAGATCATCAGCGACTGTCTTGGAAAGAAAAAAATGTAAAATCTGCATGGCTCAAAGGTGTTTTTTCTTTTGTTTGTATTTTTAATTTTTTTTTTCTGGTGGACAGAATGTGAAGATGTTTTGATTGCTTTTTTAGTTTAAAACATTATGTGTTTAACACACTTTCCCCAGTGACATTATGAAACAACTATGTTTTTGTGATACTAGGAAGTTATGAGGTTTGCAAAGCAAAATTTGGATGCTTATAATGACACTGTCTTCTTTATTTTTATTTTTTTTAAGATCAAATTGTCCTCTAAGGAGTTTATTCACATTCTACATATTTGTTGAAAGTTGTTGTGAAATCTGGCTTAGTCAGTAGCATGACCTGTTTCAGTCGCTTTCCTCATCTCTGGCCAACTAATGTTATAAGTCTTTATTAAGTGACTAACAGTGTTATATTGACTTTTATGACTTTCTACGACAAGACATATAACATAGGTAAAATTGTAGAGTATGGATTCATGCTCGAAAATACAACGTTCTTGGGAGGTTAATTATGCATACATTTATTTCACATCTGTGTATAAAGTGTCCGTTATGTGATCTCTTGAAAGCTAAAGAGTAGCAAATTTTTTCCAAAATATTTTTTAAAGTTTTGTCCTTTTGTCATTATGGAACATTTGAAGGAGAAAAGTATGGAGTCTCTTTCTTTTTTTTTCTTCCATGGAATAGACACAAACAATTTTTCCTGAGTCTTACTCAGGGAAATAATAAAAATAGTGTTAACTGAGTAATAAGTGCAAAATGGAACAAGTACATTAAAAAGACATGCATTAGAATACAATGAAAATTAAAAAGATATATAAAAAAAGAACAGGAAGTTACAGAAAATACAAGACTTACTAATGGTTTTTAAAAAATTAATTGTTGGTAGTTATGCAGACAAAACTTATTCTATATCTAGTGGGAGTATGGATAACCTTTTCCCAAATTTTATTACATTTATAGTTGTTTTGGCATCGTACCACAACTGCTGTCAGCAAAGGCAGAAAGCACACATAGCTGTTTCACTCCCAGAGATACCATGGCCACTATTCCACCTGATATGACCTAGCTTTGCTCAGCAGGAACAATTTTTGCATGCCCACAAACTCTGCTATTGATTTCACCGTGCTCCTTTCCCAGCAATTTGACACTACGGATTGCTGGCACCGTTGAAATCTTTCAACATGGAAGCTCTTCATCACCAAGGTAAATAAGGAAGCTACAGTTTCAGTTGCTGAATTTTGTGGCATGTCAGCTTTAACTTATCTCAGTCCTGTAGTGAGTGCTAATCTCCTCACCTTGAGCCTTACTGTACCTGCTGTTTTCTGCTCGGTGTATTTGAATAAATCCGGCGGTGGAGTCTCCTCTTCCAACCACACTGTTGCTGACTTTCCATTGTGGACCCATTGATCCACCCCATCTTAATGGCTTAAATGCCCAGAAATCCTACATTTATCCACATTCTTGAGATGCTAAAACATACGTTATATTTAGGCCTTATATGTTAGAGTAACCCATAGGAAGACTTAGTAGCCTTTCACTGGTTGGAGCTGGTTTTCCCTCAATGAATTCAAAGTTCATTTGCTATTTTAAGGGAACCCAGCAAGATTTTATTCTGTGGGAGGGCTGTAGTGTGGGGAAACAGCGAGGTTTGGTTTGCAGCCAGAATTAGCTGGAGAATTTCTGGATTTTGGCTGCCCTTGCTGTAATAGCAGAGTAGTCTATGCTGAGAGATTTATCAGGGCCTGCACAAAATTAGAAAACCAAATCTGCTCACGATGAAAACTTCTCTACCATGTCAAAGCCCAATTAGGTGTTCTCTGTGCAATCCACCACTACCTGTCTCCCTCAGACATCTGATGACTGGATCATAGCAAAGCCATCTGAGAAGTCATTTATTTTGATCCCTTGGATGACCTTTTCTGAATATATTCAAATGAAAACAAAAACAGAGAAAGAACAGAAAATGTCTAGAACTTCATTCTCTTCACTGCTTCTCCATAGCCTAAGAATTATTCAAGGGAAAAATGAGCGAATTTTAATATACATGGCAAAACATATTTCCATTAATATTTGTGAATGAGCTACAATTATGAAACTGTTCTGCTGTCTCTGATTTTTTGCCAAACCTCTTCCAGGCGGACTATTTTTTGTCATGGGAACTGGCCATAAACATTTTATGCTTAAGCATAAATTTAAGCTAATTTATTCTGGATTTATATCAGTATATCTCATTTTAGTTCATGGCATTTTTCCTTATTTAAAACAATACAAATCTCAGCAGTGTATGACTTAGTAAAGAGAACTATGGAGGGTCTATGGCTAGTGAAAGTCCTTTTTTTTAGTCAAAAAATCTGTATATCTGTGTCAATACTATTGAAAAATGTTTTGTGTCACAACAGTTAGTGCGTAAATATTCATTAAAACTTGGTTTGCTGTAAAAGATTTTATTAATCATTTCTGTATCTTTTTTTTCCACTTTGCTCACATAATTTGTATATTTGTATTTTATACTGAATAACTTTTAAAAGAGTAAAGGTATTTGCATATATAAGTCAAATTTAGAAATGAGAAACATGAGAAAGCTATTTCATGGAAACAGCATCAGGAAATTGTGGAGAAATAAAAATTATATCTCATCTCTGACCATGAGGTCATACTACACCCAGTTATGAAAAGTAATTTATATTTATAAGCTCCTACCTCTGTGGTTTTGAAGGAGGGGGAGGGTATTCTTGGTTTGCACACTGCAAATCACAAAACCAAGGGATTCACTCTTATGGGAAGAAATTTGTGAGTTATGTCAGTCTAAAACTGGATACTGCTCTTAAAACCAGAGTTACATTATTAAAATACATAAATAAATAAATAAACAGAAAGCCACACAGGAACAGGGGGAACAAGTTATTTGCAGTGTAGCAAGAAATCCTCAGATCAAGCAGCCTCTTTTTCAAAGTGTGATTGTGGAATATAGCAGCTGCTCAAGATTCTGCTAACTGTGGAAGATTCATGACTAGTAGATTAATTTACTTTTCACTAATTATAATTTATCTTACATCAGACTGTTTACAATTTCTCTGCCATCTATATGCATTAGCACCAGGTTAACATGCAAACCATGTACTAAATTATGTCCTGGATAAATCTCTCCAGCTAAATACTGCAGTCCTTGTCCCTACTTCCTGAGAATAACCTTTGATCTTCACATCAACAAAAAAAATAATTACTATCTTTGCCCAACCCAGGACAAGTAATTTCACTCCTAAATAACTGCACAGCTGGAGACAGATGTGTTCTTCTCTCTGGGCAGACCCTACAGGGTCTTCCACAAGGCTTTATATCATACTTGTCATTCGTTTATCAGTATCCAAATGTTGTACACTGAAAATGTGTGTAAAACATTCGCAGAATTTCAAACAATAACAAATCAGAATGGGGGAGGGGGAGAAAAGGCTGCAGGAAAAAATAGAAGTCTCCCAGCTGTGCAAACTTAAGTAGCTGGATTAGCAGAAAATGCACTCCAAAAGTTGCATTTTTGCCACCTTCAGTAAAAGTTGATTAAAGGAATGCAATATCAAATTTAAAATCCAGTGCCAGACTAATGAAAAGATTTTTCAAATCTTTCTTTAGCATGCACAAAGACATCCGGACTATAGTATTCTGTTCAGAGAAGTCTTGGAACTTTTTTTTCCCCCTATAACCTGGTATTTTCTGATTAAGACAAAGAACTCCTAATATCTTTCATTTTTTCAGTTAAAGAAGGTTTTTCTTTGAAGCATATGTGTTAGTGTTTGAATCTGATTTTCTCTTCTATCTTCATGTCTCTTTTAGGCACTCTAGGTTATTTTTTCCATAATCATATGAAAGGTTGTATCATTTCTGTTACATAAGGAAAAAGAAAACTAAATAAAAAATATAATTTAGGGAAATATGTATTTCAAATAATTTTTTGATTATACAATATTTTTATTGTAGAATATTGAAGAATTTAAAGGAGAACAAAAATAAAAAATATAGATTAAAAAATGTTTTTAACATTAACGTGTGAAATTCAATATTACAGTCAATATGATTATTACAATCAATTATATGGCCACTGATATATAATTTACTAAAGATTAATGAACACAGTTGTATATCCTAAGAGGAATATAAAAACCTTCTAAGCCAATTTAATGAGTCAACTGATATTAAACAAAACTTTAAATAATGCTCTGAGATCAAATGTCATATGAATTTGATCCAATATGACATGCACAACTCAGAATGAAAAAGAAACATGAAGTTAAGCAGTCTGGATAATTAGTATTGTAATTGTTTTTTTCTTTTAGTTCAGAAATCAGTAGGATTCAATCAGAAAATGTCAATCATGTCTAAATGAGGGAAGAGTTGCCCAATTTTTTTTCCGGTTGTTTATAACTATTTACTTTGTCTTTGTTCTTCCCTGTTCCCTGCAGGAAGCACAGACAGTCCTGGATTGCTGCTCCTTTTCCACCTGGCAGTGGCACCTCTCCCAGCTCTCTTAAAACATCAGGGTGAAATCAAGTGGGAAAACAATCTGGAGGGAAAATATGAAATGGCCTATTATCAAATGGCTGTGTTCAATTGCTCTTTCTATACTCTGTTATTTGAGAAGTCTGGACAGATCAGTCTTCTCTGGCTGAAACAAAGGTCTCATCCTTGCTGAATGTTCTTTTCATCCTGGCAGTGAGTCTGTTGCCCTCTGTAGATCCATACTAATGAATAAAATCACCGAGGGCTCACCCTGTGGCTCAAAGGACAAGTGGTTTGGCAGGGTGATGTCCATAGAGACAAATCCACTCTGTTCTCGTCTCCTATGCAGGATGGCCTCATCCATCCTGCCTGTTGGCAGCAATCCTGTAGCACATACCATCCCTGAACTGAGCCTGTGAGACAATCTTAGTTAGCATGAGCCAAAACTGTGTCCAGAGAAAAACCTGCAATTGTTAACCAGCAGTTTGGAGATGGACAACAGAAGAACACAGAACAAGTTGACTCCATTCCCCATCCCTGTTAAGCTAGAGCAGACATTGTTACAGTGACTTAAATTGCCATTCTGCTTCATATTTCAAATGTATAGATGAGGCAAATAAACAAAATTTTTGTGAGCATTTTCAGATCTAATGTTCACGGTCTTACAATATTTTCGTTATAGACAATTCTCAAACACCAGAGTCACAAAGAAAACACAATTTTAACTGGCAATCAGAGAAGAGAACTAAAGCTAACAATGCAAGACAAGAAGAAAAACTCCCACACTTTTAAGCTGGTTGCTGAAATACAGTTATGGAAGCAATTCCTTTACTTTCTACAGTGAAACCCAAAATAGTGAGCTGAGCCTGATGAAAATTAGAACAGCTACTATGCGAGGGTCTCACATTACATTTGCCAGAGAAATGCAATAAGCTTTCTTGGTCTACATCTCTCTAACGTGTTTGTGAATGGGAGGCTTCACAGTGACCACAGGGTTCAGAGTCCAGATTACATATCCTGAAGCAACCAGGGAGTATCACGTTCTGTATAAAACATTTTTCAGCTAATATGGCAGGCAATGATACTTACAAAAGCTTCTAAGGGACTTAAAGGTGTAAGCTCCCTTTTCAGCCAGGACCCTGGTCTGTTTATAGGGTATAGTCACCAAAAAGCTAAGCACCATAACCCAAAGGATTTGTGCATCTCACTGTCCCCAAGAGCAAGACTGAAGTTGCTGTCTCTGAACAGAAACTGAGTGGACAACTGACTAAGCTAATGAACAGATACTACTAAAGAAATTTTTGAAATTCACCAGAAAAGAAGGCCCTGTGTAACTGGAATTCATGCCATGAATTCCTTTGTGAACTGATATTTTGAAGTCTTAGGCCAAAAAAAGATCTGGTATTGGTGGTAGAAAGTAGTCATGCCAGTGTTCCTTTTTATCTAAAAAACTGAGTGTTAGAGAGTAAGATGCAGTAATGTGGGGTTCAGAGCAGCTTGAGGAGATTACAGCCACACATCCCATCTGAGTTCTTCAGCCATGAAGGTAATGACCCTCATAATCATAAACATATTTTCTCTCCTACACAAAGATTTAAGTATGCTACTGAAAGAAGAACAATTCTTTCAGACAATACGAAGACAATTTGATCCCAAAATATCCTTCGGAAGAGAAAATCAACTTGTAATACCTAGTTAAGGCACATATGCCTGAGAATGGCAAGTTGTGTGGCACATACCTGGGAAAGTAGAAGGGGCATGGAGGAGCTGCAGGAATAGTCCGTGGGTGGAAGACTACACTGGCTGCCCAGATTCCCATGGGGTGGAGTAAGCGGGGCTGGATGCTCAGCTAGGTTCCAGAAATGTTTGGCAGTGTCTGCTTCAGTTCTTGAATCACCTGCTACCACAGAGAAAATTTGGGATGCCAGTACAGCCCATGGAATTAAAATCTAGCTTTTTGCATCTTTCCTTTATTTGTCATTGAGATAAATGCTTGCTGTTGGATAAATTTTGAATCCAGGTTTTCCTTCTGTGCACACAGCACTGTATGACATGGGAAAGCTTCATTTTTCACTGCTGGAATGGGATGACAGTACCAAATCTCTAGGTGATGCCAGTCAAACATAATAACACTGCTCCAAAGTGCCCCAACTGCAGATCTAGCCCAATGACCAAAGCTTTGAGTCTTATGCATGACATCTCAAAAAATAATTAGCAAGTAATATACAGGAGTAACAAAATACAAGCCCAAGCACTACTGTTTTCTTGCAAAGGCATTGATGCTTTTTGACAACGTAAATTTGAGCTGATACAGATGGACACCTGTGCTCAGCAATCCCAAAATAACAGCAAAACTTGACCAAAGGGAGACAAGGGAGCCCTGAAGCATGTGTTATATGTGCAGTCCTTCAGGGAGGAGTCTTGTTCTACTCCTGAACACACAGTGCTGCATATGCTGTCTGGAGAACCCACAAATCAGCCAAGCACAAATCCACCACCCAGAGAGACATGGTATTTTCCATGTGATTTTTACCTATCTTCCAGGGCATTCAGAAAGACGAAAGCAAAATGTAGAGCTTGGGACCTTCACATTGTGTTCTGACCTTTCCAGCAGTATACTGAGTCCATAAACCAATTTGTTTTGTTCAGCAGTTCTCTGCTCTTTTGAAGAGGATGGAGTGAAAAAGGCTCCATCTATTTCTTACATCCTTTCCAAAGACCACTCTGCATTCCAACAACAGAAGTTTTCTTTATTTATACATGCAAATAAAGCACAGGAAAAATAAACATCACATGGAAATACGCACAGATATACAAGTGCTGAGAACATATGTTAACAAATCTAAAACTATTTTTCAATGATAGTGTGTGAAGAGGAAAGGTGCTTAGATATCAAAGGGATGTGCATGGTAGAGTCACTAATGTATTGAATACAAATTCAATATGCATTGCAGTTTATCAGTGTAAGCAGGGTTAGAGCTGGAAAAGTAAAGGAGAAAATTAAGAGAAATACATTTTTTGGGCATCTATATTCTTGACTATGTGTTTTTGGTCCCTTGGGGTGTTCTGATCCTACTTTTTGTTGTGGAGAAGATTAAACAAATATGTATAGCTAGAAGACAACATAAGAATTAAATCCATCTGGGGATATCATCTCACTGATATGTAAATTGAATGCACAGCCTTCTTGCTCCAAGATATTTTAAGATAGTTCTCTTTGTCTTGACAATTTAGATGAGGTCTATGGATACCTCTACCTTTCTTTTTGTTCTGAAAATAAGTGAAGAAGGGAGTATTCTGATCCAGCAAGTTCACCATGACTTTGGAGACAGGCTTCTGAAATGAGCAAGTGTAGATGGCCCTGAGTGTGCATCAGTCCCAGACTATTCAATTTTTTGTGACACTCAGTATCCCGATGGAGCTATACATTAAAGGGTATTACTATAATCAATGACATCTATTTCTTTTTGGTTTATTCATTTTTAGGTCGTGAGGGGAATAAAGATCAACACAACTAAAATGTCTATTTAGGCATTTATTTCAGTTCTCTCTGCCCCACACTTTGCATTAATATGTGAGCCTCTGCAAAGACTGCTACAGTACAATGGATCATCCACTAAGTCACTAATTAGAGAAAATTCCTCTCAGATTCAGTGAGTCATCAACTTTGCACACCATTTTTCAGACTTTTTCACAATATCTAGAAAATTTTGAGAAGAAGAAGAGTAACATTTCATAGACTGGAGGATGTCACTTGAAGGGAATAAACAAAAAAAAATAGCTTGAGCAAATAATTTTCTTTGTTAGGAGTACTTTAAAATTAATACCTTGAATTGAAGTGAGCAAATTAGAAAAAAGATAAAATTTTATAATGAAGGAATATTCTTCTAATTAAGATATTTATCAGATCGCATGTGTTTACATACTTGTATTTGTATATGCAAATAAATACGCACAAAGAGGACCATCTGTTATCTGAGCCCCTCATTAATATTAAGGTATTTATCCTCTTAATTCTTCTTTGGTAAATATTGGTAAATGTTTTATTATTTTATTAAAAATGATAACTGAAAGAGGTAAACATATCCTTGAAAATTTCGGTTTATCACAAAAAGAAGTGTATGGCAGATAAGAATTCAGAAACAAACCAACAGCATCTAATGCCACAAAAAGCACTATTTTTGCTCTGCTTAATGGCTCTGAATGTTAAAATGTCTCATAAAGCCTAATGAATTTCACTTGCCCTTTATACATGCATGACAAATCCAGCAGATATGGAAAATTTGTTTTGTAAAGTTTCATTGTGAATCAATTACAGAAGCAGAGAAGCAATCCAGAACTTTTAAGCCCCTCTCATTTTCTTGCACCAATGAAGCTTCTGACTCTGCTTTTTTGCCCTTTAAACTGTATCTGAAGTTTAAATAAATTATATGAAATCAACTGGATAAGTGACTCCAAATATCAGCCTCTAGCCTTTCCAAAATTAAATGACTAAGTTGGTTTTATAGTCAGCTGACAGTCACTCCTGTCTTTCCTGTGCTGCCCAGATAGAAATGGGAGGTAAAGACCCATACTTATTAGAACATAGCAGAGAGTTAAAGTGAGTCTGATACAAAAATGATAACATTTCCTCTTGGAGAATCTAGCCAACAATTTCTAATAATTTGAAAATCTACATCTTTGTGCATAAGCAAAGGTTAAATAAGGTTAAAATTTTACTAGCTGGTCTGTATTTATACTGTAGTAGACTCCTCAAAATATCTTGCATACAGTCTTGACCTTGGAAGGGACTGAGAATGCAAGTGCTGTCAGTGGTACTGACAGTTCAGTACTTACACAAAACTAAGTCACCATCAAAAACAGCAGCAGAAAATTTTCTGTTTTAAATTAATTCTCTCAACATTTTCATTTGAAATGTGTGTACATTTCAACATTAGGCTGCCAAAGTTAAGGAATCCTCAGCTCTGCACAGATGATTGCACGGTGTGGTTAACCACTACACTGCATCTCTGGAGCACTGCATAAAGCAGGGGAGCAGACACCTTTTCACAGAAGTAGGACCCTCCGAGTTCCAATGAACCAAAGATAAAAATACTCAGAATGTATTGCTAGTCAGAAGATGGTGCTATTATAACAGAACTTCTAAGGCTGCTGAGTCTCTACGGGAGAACGCAAGAGAAAGTAAACCCTAAGTGTAAATTGAAAGCTGATTTCAGTGCGAGTTGAGGCTCTGCATCTCACTGAATACACTTCACAGAAATGCACTGACTAGGACACCCTTTAATTCTATACCTTGACTTGCATCAAAGGGGAGAAGCACAGGAAAACACACTTTGAATTGCCTTTCACAAACTTTTGCACACCCATTTGGATCTTAGCTCATTTCAGCGACCCTCAAATGATCAGTAACATTTGTATGCATTTCTACACCACACAGTGTATTTCCATGTCAATATATAGGTTCTGACTGAATTACTGCTGGTATTGCTAACAACCTGGAAATAGGCAGTAATACAATTTCATGGCCTCTGGAGAATTATTAGCTCAAATATCTACATAGAACCACTGGTTTGTGTCATATAGAAATAGCTTTGAAAACACTTCATTTTGTCTTTATAAGGGGGAAATTGCCCAAATATTCATAAACAGAATGTTATGCAATGTGAAAAGATTGCATTTTGACTGTGAAGGAGAAAAAGCTGATGGTAGGAAAATGAAGAAACAAACATATAATTACTAAAGCATCTGGTTGCAAGTAAATGAGCATGGTAATTACCTACACAATAAATGGGTGATTAGAAATGCATGAAATTAGAGCAGTCCACAGGAAAGCTAATTGTAATAATTTATATGATAAATTATATGGATTCTGTTGTCTTTGGGCAATCATGAAAACAAGATTATAGAGAAAAAGGCAGAACCACTAAATAGAAAAGACCACAGATGCATTTTACTGCCTGACAGAGATCTCTTCCTTGCAAGAAAAGCCATAGTGCTGTTCTTAATATCTAGGATATAATGAATGTACACATACATAAAGAAGACCAAACTGGGGACAGGTGTTCTCATCATGATGCAGGTACATAAATGGAAGAGGTTACCATTCCTGGATGCACTCCAGTGCCTTTCTGAAGAATATTAATGTATTGAGTAAGGTTCTAGAGGAACAATCTGTCAAAAAAATTGCAAAAATCACTTCTGTGAGATGAAACACCTAGATAGCCTGGCATTGCTTGAAAGTTCAAGCAGACTGCTCTCCTGGAAGGCTGATAGGCCTTAGTGTTTAGTTAGGGCAGTGCCATGTAACTAATGACTGCAAGGAGATGATATATATACATAATAGCTGTATATCATATTTAGTTACCTAATTAAAACAATTTAAATAGGTACATTTAATCTGATTTCTGCCTTTACAGTTATTATTTGGCTCATTTCTTACAGCTTTTTTCAACAGCAAAGGTCAGCTAAGGGAAAAGATTCAGAGGAATGGGAGGGAAACATTGTAGGAAATATTTTGCAATTAGCTATTCTTAGTTATTATTAGTTACTTAGCTATTCTAGAGTAAATCCAGAGAAACACTGCTGCTCCTACTGCAAAGTGTATTTACATCATGGGAAAAACTAAGAGAATGGGGAAGGAGACAGTCAGTGGAAATGGGGTGTAACATGATTGAAGAGAGGGGTCAAATTCTTTCCTGTCAAAAATGAGCAAACCTCTGTGAAAATGTCAGTGAAGCTTCACTCAGAAATGCCAGGAGAAACTTTAGCCAGAGTGGGAATTTCACAATTAATATTTTTCTGGTTTAGCAATAGAGCCGTATCTTTAAGCACTTTTATGATTAAATGCAAGCATTTTCACTGGGCTCTGCTGTGCACCATTCTATGAGACACTTCTGTTTCCTTGCCGGACAGCCCCGGTGCCTGCACTGTGTTAGAGAAGGGAACCCTGCAGCTTCCAGGCTCCTCTCCACAGATGTGGGCTGCTGGCTCCTCAGCAAGTATGTCAGTGCCCTGCAGCCACAGCCCCTGCCAGGCTGATGAGGCTTCTGCCAGGTGTCAACACAGTCCTGGCTGCTCTGCACCAATGGCCACTTCTACAGCACTGGTGTGAGCTCTGCAGATCTCCACTGATCTTTTAAAAACCTTCTTAATAACTGCTTTCCTGATTGTTCTTAAAACTTCTAATTAAAGTTTGGGAACTTCCACATTCAGTTCAATTCTGAAGCATGAAATTAATTTCCCATAATTTTAAGTTACCTTCAGCTGTATTTTGTTGTAGATGAGTGAAAGAGTAAAAACATAAGGCCTTATTTATAAGGAGAAGAAATCCAAGTATTAAGGAGTTACTTGTATTCTGGCATGAATAAATTCTCATTACCTCACTGTCCAATATGGGTAAACAGAAAGAATCAGAAATATGTTTACGAGTATTTCAAGGGCACTATTAGTTTTGCTAGGTTTTGTATGTACACCAATATATCTGAAAATATTGATCTGGTCCTTGGATAAATGTCCTGAGGTACATGATGTAGATCCTGCGAATTAGAAACTCTTGCATTTTGATTAAATTTCAAAACATGAAATGTAATCAAGCTCAGTAGTTTCCTAAAAACTGTTTGCTTTACAGGAAATAGAAGTAGCACTATTAATTCCATTTTCAAAGAGGAAACCAATTAGGGAGTTTTGTTTCTTGCTAAATGCCCAAATCCTTTTCACAGACAGGCTTTGTGAAACCCTATGCACTTACCTACATATTTTTATCCACAAGAATTCATACCAAGACAGCAAACCAAGAAAAATCCAAATGCATGCAAAAATGAAAGAAAAAGTAAGCAAAAAGATTTCTCAAAGATTCCCATCCCAGTTAAACAAGTAACTAACTTGGCAGGTCTTGTCTTTGTTCTGTCCCTGCAGCACAGTCTAGGAAAGAGCACTCCCAGTGGGAGCTGTTAGTCTTGAATAATAAAACAGATAACATGCAGAGAAAGCTGAAAAGAGCCATTGCAGAGGTTAAGGGAGAAACACTAGTTTTGGAAAAGAATCCCGGTGGTGGATGTAAAATTTTCCCAAATAAAAGGGAACACACGTTCTTGTGGCAGAACAGCTCAACAACCAAGAAAATAACCAGGCATGAAAATCTTTACTTTCCAATTAGATCAGTTTAGGGATTTTGATATATGCACTGCATTTCTCCACCCTGTCTTGTCCAACTTTTTTCTCTCTGCAGTTGAGTAGCTCCAGGTTCAAGCCTGGACTTCTCCTTTGTCAAAGAATTTATGGGGGTAGAGATGCCAGAAGGATCCCCCACAAAGTTTTCTCCTTACAATTTAGTCAAAGACCTTTCTCATTTTCACAAATGTTTCTGCTCATAAGTCAGCTGGAAACCCAGAAGAGACCAGGACAAGTTTAACAGAGATCTGCTCCCATATCTCTGCTTTAATATTATTCTCTGAGAGCTGTTCCCTAGAAAAAATGTTGCTCTCACATCTCCAGCCAACATCTGGCCTGAGAACCCCTGCTACACAGATATGAACACAGTCCCAGTCTTAACACATTGCTGAACTTCCCACTGAGGAGGAGGAAAATGTAAGAGAAGGGAGGGATTTAACACTGCCTTCAAGTCTACTGGTACAGATTTATGATCCTGTTGAAAAGGTGCTTTGAGATCTGCTGCAAGATAATCTCTGTTGGTTCCCTAGAAGCAGCTTCTAAACACAACCACTCCCACGCTGGAAAGGTGTGGTCTACATTCTGCACACAAATAACCACAAAAATAGAAAAATACTTTGTAAATGAAAAGTATAGGTCCAGGTAACCCCCAAGACCGCTTATCTTTCCTTAAAGTTATGAGATGCACGGACAGAAGTGCCAAGTGTATGCATCACTCGGCAAGAGTGTACAACATGGTGTAGAACACTTGGACACTGCAGGCCTGGTTGTCTTCCTTATACTGCCTCTCATCTCCTCTTCTCTTTGTCAAGCCTGTCCACTTTTCTGTTCAAGTAAAATTTAGCAATACTAATGACACATACCTCTTTTGTGAAGCATTAACATCTGCTAAAGCAATGAAAATATTCATTCATATAATAAGAATAATCAGTGGTGCCTATTGGAAGCAAAAGAGTATGGGAAGAGAACAGAAAGCATTTAGCTGGAAATACAGCAGTTGGGAGAAGCGTCTGTGTCATGTGTTTTAAATGTGGAAAACAGAATACAAAAGGCCCATTTAACTCACATGAGATCCATGACACCTCATATACCATGTTTGGTGCTGATTTATTTGAATTAGGATGGCAAAAAAAGGTCCTCTCACTGTTTTTTGTTGATTTTTTTTTGTTTAGTTTTCTTTTGTTTTTAATCAAGCTCTTGCTCAAGCCCTGTGAGTAAGAACTCAATAACACATTGTAAATCACATTTTGCAAGTTCTGTGACTTCAGATGAGATAGTAAAAGATAATGCTCTATAATTCACATGTGGTTGTCTTGTCATTCAGATACCACATGTCAGATTCTCCCTCTATATAGCTGAACGTGTGAGCAAAAAAGCTGTAGAGGCTGCAAATGACATAATTTTAAGGTCCTGGAAATTAAAATGCTTTGGTTATTACTGAAGCAATTCAGTCTTATGAATACAAGCCTATACCATTTTTTAACAATCTTTGACTCAAATTCAATCTATCATGAAACTTTTCCAAAAGAGGAATTGATAAAAAAGCCAAAAAAACAACAACCAACTGAAACAAAACAGAAGAAAAACACAGTCAGCAATCCAACATTTCCCAAGTAAATTGTAGAGAAAATTATATTCCAAAACAGAAGTGTGACATACCATCATGATAACAAAAGATTTCTCAAAGCTTCACATACCAAATAAACATCTGAGTAAAATGTTTTCAACAATGTAATGTTATTTTTAAGGTGTCAGGTGTCACTGACTACAATTGCTCAAACAAGGTCTAAGCAGAATCACTGTCCCAAATCTGCTCTGTAGTCTTTGGAGAGAAGTAGGTGAGTTGCAATCCAAAAAAAGCAACCTCTCTATGTTGTCCCTAAAAGGAGTCTCAGTTAAGCTGTCTACAGCATAGATGTAACTCACACTGCTCACGGATCTACCATTTACCAAAATGAGGCCCCAAATGGTCTGAAAATTGAGTCACATCATAATGTAAAGACTAAGTACTGTTCTATAGTTTTATATGTCCCAATATGCAAAACAAACAGCTGCACTCTCATGTGCAGCTAAAAAGGACAGGTTTCTTGTTCCTAAAGATGTCCGAGCTCCTCGTGTGGCTCCATTTTCACTGCCTACCTAATCCCTCACACAAATGCATATTTACCTAAACAGCCCACTGCAGAAGGAAGAGTCATGGCATTGTTAGGGACATATCAGCCCAAACCCCATCTATTTCAGATAGATGCACAGTGGAATGAAGTATGATCATTGCTTTGTTTGAAGACAACCACACCATCGACTCTTTGAGATCTCTCTAGCTGGGGTTTGCACTAATCTGATGTATTGCTATGTTGTCAGCTGCCAGACAGCTTTGAAACACTAATTCTGTACAGGGATTCTTCTGGCTGCTTTTGGCTTTCAACCCTTATGTTCCAGTTGTTAAGGATGACAAAAGGTTAAGCAACTTGAAAAAGAACAAAGCTCTTGTGTCCTAAATGATAATGGAACAGTCTTCATGACTAGAGAAATAGATATAGCTACAGATAAGTGTATATTTTCCTATAATTATGTACACATTGCATTAAATATAAGTGTGTATATATTATACAGAAATATATATAAAATAACAAGTATTTGATAGGACTGAGTAGAAAAACAAAAGGTCTTCTATCAGTATATACTACTGAAGAAGAGCTTACCTGAACAAGTTTACATGAAAACATGCAAATATTTACTTCTCCAGAGGATGCAGAAAGTTTGGTGCCACTATCTTTTGTTTCAAACAGAGGAATGACCAATTATGGATTTATTGGGAATTTTAAAAACCATTTCTCCTCTCTAGTGTATTTTAAGTAGAGTACTTGCACTTGGAGGTATGATTCAAAGGCATGATTTTTATTAGTAGTGTAGATGGTTCACCATATGCTGTTTAAGAAGCAGCAAAATAAAAGAAATGTGAAATGTCTGTACTAAAAATGAACTATAACAAAAGTTATCCACAACCATTGGTGATCTGCTTTTCATTTTAAAAGTCAGTGTCATTTTGTCATGTGTCTAAGAAGCAAAGTCACAGCAGAGGAAAATATTATTACAGGTTTATTATGTCTCAAAATATAGAAATATATTCCAACAGCATATTTTAAAGAATAATATAACAATAATCTTCAGCTTCTTAGTCTCAAAATGGTACACCATTACTTAAAAATATATTACTTAATGTACCCAAAATTTAGGATCCATCAAATTCCATTTAGAATAAATTGAGTTCCTACCTGAGTAGTTGAATCCACCTACCCAATTTATACAAAAACCAGTAATTTTTTTGAAAAAAACAGAAGAGTTTATCTTTTCTAAGAAGGTAATTCAGATTGAGATTTATTTTCCTATACACTCTTGTGCATGAACTGCAACCAAGTGTAGCTATATAGGTAATGTCAGTATAAAATACAGATGAGAGTGTAAAATTGTACTGTTCTATTAAGGGGAAAAAGTTCCAGAAGATGAAATCAGAACTGCTATTTTTTTTTTTTTAATTGAGCGAGGGTATAGAAAGGATTTATGTATTACTCCAATAGAAAGATAAAATAAATTAGTTTCTGCAAAAACGACAGCTGCCTATTGACATGCATACAGAGTCACACACACATGCTGATTTTATCAGTCTGTAATCATCTGAGTTTTCTGAGATATGTTTTAAATAACCAGAGAAGTCAGAGTTTACATGAATAGACTGTCGAAGAAGAAACATAAATTCTATCAATTTTTTAGCAACTCTTTGAGAATGGCTTAAAGGAAGCATTTTTAATGAAGGCAATTAATTATAAAAGCATATGTTATAATTAGCCATGTAATAGAGAGAAAAATATTTCTATTTTCCCATTTTCATAACACTAAAATAAAGGGGTGCCCAAACACATTAAATGTAATTAACTCAAAATAAATATATGTATAGTGGTGGTGGTGAGAATGGTAATCTGAACTTGGTTGTGTAATTCACAGCCAAAGGATTTAACTTGAGGCCAGAATTTAGTGGGACTAAAAAGTTATTTTTATGGATTTAAGAACTATCAAAGTTGCAATAGTTAATGATAAATAAAAGGAAAAAAATCCCATATTGAGTCTCATTATTTAAATCAATCCCAACCTGAAAGAAAAGCAGATGGGACTGAAAGGCTGCACCTTCTTATCAAAGGGGTTTTTTATCTTTTCCTGAAAACAGCCACCACTGGGGATAAGATTTTTGATTAAACAAGTGACAGCTGTTTCATGCCCTGTGCCTTCCCTTGCACACTCATAAAACACACCCAGAAGTGGGAGCTAAATAAAGCAAAGCACTTCCATACCCTGTATTCTGTATACTTTATGTATATAGTAACTTCTGTATGAACCGGGAAGGCTTGTGTGGCTTTTTGTTTGATTTTGGCTTGTTTTACACTATTATAAAGATACCTGCCAGAGCAGTGTAGTAGATAATAAACTGATATGATTTGAGGTAAGAATGTCATAGTTAAATTTTTAGTGTTAACTTGGAAAGTCATAGATAGAGGCAAGAGTCTGTCTACACGGGATTTCTGAAACCTGGAGCCTTTTACAAACTCTGCAGCTCACAAGCCAAAAAGTAACATATTCCTCCAGTTACACTCATCTTGTTAAAGAAAATAGTTATAACAATTATGTGCAATTTTTTCAGTTCTATTTCTTATCTGCTATTTATTTACTTAAGCACTGTTCACAATTTCACTTTTTCTAATGGAGCAGAACTTCTAAAAGAAAAAATATGTTTAGCTGAGCAGTTTTGTTTCACTTTTTTCCTCCTGTGCCTTTTTCTAAATAAATACCTTGCCACAGTTTTCTTTGGCACAATATGAGCAAACGCATTTTAGTTCCTCTAACAATACAAAGCAGTTACAGAAGTTCTGGAGTTTCTAGTTTAAAAAAATTTTATACAAAAAGGCTTTACTTTACAATATTGAAATGGGATAAAGCAGATTTCAGTATGGTCAATTGAAAAATTAATTTGTGAACTTCTATTGCATACTGAGGTGACCCATTAAATAAATGTTCTTGAAATTTTTCTCATACAAAGGAATCTATATACTTTTAAATAAATAAAAGCTACTATATACATTATACTGTACAATTAAATGAGAGATGACATGAAATGGAATAAATTTAGGCCTGCCTTTTCATCAGCAAGGCTCATATCTTGACTTTATTACAATTTTGAATAAAACCCTCTGCTTTNAGACAGATAAATACATAGCTCATATATCAAACAGAGACATAGAAGGACAATGTCAGTGCAAAACATGTCTTTGCAGTTCAGCGAGGGCTGTGGTCACAAATTTTCCTTGGTTAGTGACTTTAAAGCACAGCTTACCTCCAGCACATTTCTCTGATTTCAACTGCTCGGGCAGAGTTATACAGTAAAAGCAGATGCAGAGATAAATGAGGAGAAGCAGCCAAGACAGAAAGTCGGTTTTCAGATGAAATTTAGGGGAGAATTGGAGTTAGGCAGCTGCTCAGGAAAGCATTTAAACATATTGTCCATACCATCTCTGCTGAGGGCAGGGGATAATATGAAGCAAAGTCTTGAGCCCCAGGTCTCACCAGGACCCCAGCATGTGGCAAAATGCTTTCCTGTGTTGGGGACTCAGTGTGGAGGAAAATCTATTGCAGACAGCAAGGGCTGTGCAGGCAAAGCCTCATGCTGAAGCAGTTTTCAGTCTATGAAATGGTAAGATGTGGGGTCTCGAGCAGTATGGGTGCATGTTAAGGTCTTATCTAGGTATCAGTGTATCCAATTCTTCTTCCACTGAATTAAAAATCTGTTCATAAGGTGGGTGCCAGCTGGACAGAATGTTTGGGGGAGGGGCTGAAGCAGAGAAGTCTTTATGTTCACCAGGAAGAAATATATCAATGAAAGGTTAAAGAGAAAGAAAAGAGTTTTGAAAAGTGTCCCAGAACAAACAAGATCTAGTGGAAATAAAATGGGGGAAATACAAGTTCTTTGTACTTGAAAGAAGGTTGGATGTAATATTCTACACATGCTGAAGACTTGGAAACTGGGGAGGCCAGAGAAGAGGGAGTTGTAATAGAGAGGACAAGAGATTATTAAGGCATGGATGAAGACTTCAGCAGTAATAGGTTTCATTTGTATGTTAAGTCTTTGTAAATCTCTTAGAGCCATCTGTCTTGCAGTGATATAAAGCCAGAGCCTTTGCCAGACATCAGAGAACAGTCTATCAGGAAACGATTTTTACATAACAGTTACCCTGAGAAGGTCTTTTGAAACAAGCAATAATAAATCCTGAAGTAGCAGTTTTGTAACAGCATAGACACACATTTATAAACTATTTAACAAATGAATAGCAAAGCACTGGAGAAAACAATGATTGTGCCTCACCTAGGCAGATGTTTGTCCTGCCATAAATCCTGGTTCCACCACCCGCCACCACCCCTGATGGAAGATCCATGTCCCCACAACACCCCCACGGATGTGATGTCCACTGTATTTTCAAGAGTTTACCACAAATTCAGAGCAAGCCAACCTAATGAGCCACTGCCTTGCATGACCAGGAAGTCAGTGCTGCCCCTCTGCCTGTTCTGAAGGTGATGGGAAGCAGGAGAGGGGAAGAAAGTTTATAGAGCTCATTGAAAACACCCTTTTATTTACATGCATCTGCATTGTCTCTTTGCCTGAGTTCAGTTGCAGAAAAACAAGAGACAGAGAGAAAGAGTGAGGTACTGGCCTAGTATTTCTCCTATTTCTTGTTACAAAAGGAAATAAAAAAGAATCAGTAAAGTTTGGAGGGGTACCAAGGAACAATCTCTTCCCAGCCCAAAGAGTAGGCTTTTTCAGAATGG
>VZTN01018595.1:1636-24216 GCA_013400515.1 Erpornis zantholeuca | reverse complement strand
TTGTGTTATAATCTACAGGAAGTAAATAACATGAATAAATTATTTGGAAGCATTGCTAGAACTGACAAACTTTAGCTATTTTTGGGATCCTGACCAAGCTGTACAAAGGAAAGGAAAACCATACTGCCATTTATATTCCTAGGGTTAGTTGTAAAGGCAACGTAAACCTGGAAATACAGAATGAGCACAGTCAGACTGATAACAATTTCTGTACACTGGCTAAATAATGCATACAGGATTAGGGGAAACAGGTTTACAAGATGTCTACTTGCTGGCTAGCTGGGGAATACCTCTGGTAATATCCACACAGATAATTGTTCTTCGAAGAGAACAAGTGAGAACCTGATCCAAAATATGGGGAAGCTGTCTGTAGGCTGGCATGGTTTTAATTGCCAGGTAAAGAAAGCAGCCCAATTTAAAAGATGAATTAAGAACAATAAAGAATGTCCTGAAACAAGGGAATTTCCAAAAGTCTCTTAGTTAAACATGTAGTAGCACATTTTATACTTCTTCATTTTTACCATATTTTCTGGAAATATTCACCACTTGATGATCTTTTGTTGGTAATACTAACGTAAACAACTAATGTAAACAGGTGCTTTTTAATGGACTGCAAGTTCACTGTCAGAGGTGTGTCAGGAAAGGAGGACACTGAGAATTTTCATACATATTGCTCCACCACAACCTTACTCCTGGAGAAATTCTAGCACTTGTTCCTTACTGCTCCCGAGTAACAGGAAAGGAAGGGAGTAGGGTCATGCCTTCATCACATTAGCCTCCAAAGCTGGTTTGTAGAGCTATTCATGTGATGCCGTAAGTGAGAATACAGGCTGTCTCCTCTGTTTCCAATTCAAGAATGCTTAAGGTGACTTTTTTGAACCAAAATAACCATTCTGGGGAAAAAAAGTTTGCAAAAAAAAATTCACAACAACAACAAGAATAAGAAAACAAACAAACAAAACTCCACAAAACCCAAACAAGGAAGACATGGAAAAAGAAACAAATCTTTCAGTTTCAGGAATAGAATTTTTTTAGGAACATTTCTTTTTAACATTATAAGACTTGAGACTGAAATGAGACGGTCTATGAAAAATTTCAGGATAATTAAGGAAGAAACTCTTTTTTCACATAAAGTGAAAGGAAATTCTACAGTCTATGAACTAATCTATGTAGTTCATCACTATCCTTGCAGAAAACTCTTCCAAGTATATGGCCTAGAGGAGATTTTTGGCAAATTTTCCAAGTGCTTCTTGTCAGCCATCCTGACCTCTGCTACCATTGCTTCTCTGGGTTCTCTTAAGCTTCTCAGTGTCTTTCCAAAGATGTGATGCTCACACCCGAACACAGTGTAAAATAAAGTAAAATAGTTATTTCATATTATTTCAGGCTTATCTTCTAGTAGTATAACCCAGAATAGGAGTTTTGCAGCAAACCCCCACTGTCAAGTAATCAGCCTCCAAACTTATTTTTATATATTCCTGCCTCATCAGGCTTTGAAGTCTGTTGTACTTATATAAATTAATGAATAAAGAACAGATTGGGGATGAGGATGTTGATGAGAACTGCAGCATGATGGGGCTGCAGCAACCAGGGTAGAGTAGATTTACAGTTCTGAGGGATGATGTCAACAATAGCATTGTTGTTTCCATTGCAAGTCAAGCAAGTATGGAACAAATCCACTGTGGCTGACTAGAAAAATCTTCCCTGAACTCAAATCCAAAAAGGAAGCAAAAGTAATGTGCAGTTGGGATGAACTACACAGAAATAATATAAAAATATTGCCTGGGTATGCAGGGATGGATGTTAGAAAGCTAAAGCTTAGCTGGAGTTGAAATGTGAAGGATGTGAAAGTCTACAAGAAGCGCTTCTATAAGTACCTTCACAGTAAAAAGAAAACATAAGAAAAATACAACTTCGTTCAGTAGAGGAAAGGACCTAGTGACTCAGAAGAGGTTAACATAGTCAATGACTTCTTTGTCTTGTCTTTTACTGGGAAAATTTACCCTCAGGACCCCCAAGTCCCTGTTCCTAGTGGCTGAAGCTCTACCTGCAGTAAAAGAGATAGAGTTAGGAATCAGTTAAGCAGCTTGAAGATACATGAGTCCATGTGAGGAGAATGGATGAATTTCAGGGTGGGGAATGAGTTGACCAACATTGCAAAGTCACTTCCTGACATTTTTGAGCATTCATACACTGAAAGACATTTCTGATGATTCAAAATGGAAAATGTCACACCCATCTTCAAGAAGGCCAATCAGCTTAATCTCAGTTTCTCGGAAGTCTTTGGAACAAATTCTCATGGAAACTGTCCAGGCACACAAAGAACAAGAAGGTGTTTTGGGAACAGTCAGCATGAATTTACTAGTTCAAACTGTGCCTGACCAACTTGACTGTTTTCTATGATGATGTGCCTAGCTTTGTGGGCTTTTGAAGAGCTCTGGGTGTTGTTCCCTTTGCTTTTAAGATTTTGGATATGGTCTCCCTTAGTATTCCTTGAGTCAGATTGGTCAAACCTATCAATAACTTTGATAGGCAAGAGTACCTTTGATAGGTAAGAACATAATGGATGGAAACTTGGCTAGGCTGATGGGCCCAAACACCTGGGATCAGTGGTACAAAGCCCACCTGGCAGCTGGTTACTCCTGAGGTCCCTAAAGGATCAATACTGGTATTAACATCTTTGTTAGTAGCTTGGACAATAGAACAGAAGGTGTTCTCTGGAAGTTCACAGAAGATGTGAGATCTGGGAGGAGTGCTCAATCATCCAAATCACCAATAAAAGGTTGGACTGAACCAGATCCAGAAGAGACTCAACAAGACATCATTCAAAATACACAGACAAATTTTTATCTTATTGGTAACACGCTTCTTGAATGGGATTTTTCTTTATTTTTTAAATAGTCTGTGTACCTACTTTCTATTGAATACACATGGGCCCAATATGACTCCCAAAATGTTTCAAAAGCTGTCCACAAGTCAAGGTATGTCCATTTGCAATACTAAATAAGCATCAGGTATGTTAAGTTAGGCTTTCTAAGCTATAACACCTCATAGTTTTAAAGACAAACACTGCATCCTCTCCGATGGTATTTTCCTAGCCCTTCAATGACAGTCATTAAAGGATCTCCACATACAGCTGGTTACGTGTTGCCATCTCAGACACTCTCTGTTGTCCCATGGCATGCAGGGTCAAAATATACACCCTCATCCCATGGGAGTTCTGTGTCTCTTTGGAGTGGCAACTGGAAGCAGGGCAGGATGCCCTAAGACACCACAAGTTCTGAAAAATTGATATGCCTTTATTACAACCAAAATCCCTAAGTTATCCTTGTGCTGAGTTGTCTGTAATAATCTAATGGGTTCTGAACACACTCTAGAAGTATGGAGAGGGTAGTTGAAACTAAAGGAACTTTAAAAAAAATTGAGCTGTGTTCACTGATCACTCTTCACAAGGATCTATACATTCATTTTCACTAACATCAGTGCTCATACGAGGTGAACATTGAGCTTTTCTGTCTCAGTTATTAGCGGGAATTTAAAACTCATACATATAGAATACGAGTCACTTTGCAAAATAACTGTGACTGAAAAATGTGGAAAATGTGCACATGAGAAGGTCAGGAAAGTCACAGTATGGTTTTAGATAACACACAAGCAGGTAAACAAATGAAAGCTGAAGATTGCGGTTTTGCCAGTTTTCTCTGCAGTGACATTTTCATATTCAAGAACATGTACGGAAGTTACACTGCCAGAATGTAGCAGAAGACCATACAGTTAAAGGAGAAAATCTGAATAATACATCACTGCACAGATGTCATCATTGTCGTGATATTCTGAGCCATTAGACTAAAGGTTTAAGTGATGTGTGGTCACACCAGAACGCCTGATAAAATGGCCTGCCTGTACAGACTGTGAGCCACCTCACCCATCCACCTACAAAGAAAGTGAGACTCAGGAAAGTCTCTATTCCTTCCTTGAATTCTATCTTTCATGAAAGACAAATGTTGTGTGTAATATAACATTTCATGTAAGTATCAAATGTGACATTTATAATAAGATCTGGTGCCAAGGATTCAATTTCACATACTCTAGCTTCAAGGCCCATATGCTTATTCCGTCCAGAATCAAAACCATAGGCTATTGTGATTGAGAAAACATTGTTCCTCAGCTATTCAGGGACTGCAGTTGGAATCTAAACACTTACATAGCAGAAAGAGCTGAGGAAGGAGGGCAATAAAATGTATGTATAAGAAATATAATGAGATTTTTTTTCCCAGGGAAACAAAGGCTTAAAAATATGCTTGTACATACTAGTACAAAGTACTATATTTTGAATCAGTTAGTGTGACATCAATCAGTAACATACACAAAATGTAGCCTTAAGTATTTTTTTCTGGTTTTATCTCACTCCCTATAAACAAAAATTTTGTAGCTTAGTTTTTTAGTTTCTTGTTGTAAGTCACTATTTAGTATTTAAATGGGGATTTTCTCTAATGCCAATTACACTGTAAATCTTTTTAGACAATGTTAAAAAAATTAAAATTAGGCCAGTTTTTTTAGGGGAGACCTATGTCATGTACTTCGGGAACAACCTGTCTGTTTTGGTTTGGTTTGGGGGTTTTAATTATTTTTTCTTTTATCTACAGTTTGACAAAGAAAAAACTGGGTAAACAATAGAGTTCAATCCTCTGTGCAGAGCAGGCAGGTAGAGCCTGAATGTTAAGCTTAATTCTGTCTGTCTTTTCACTGCATTGACATCGTCTTCTTTTGGAGCTCTTAGCAACACAGGGATGATGGCCCCAAGTCTGTCAACCGTTTCCCAGGTGTTATAATGACCAACACAGAAGATTTTATTTTCTTCATGTTGTGATTATGACAGAAACATAGAATGTTTCTGTCATAATAGTTGGAAGTGACCTTAAAGATCATCTAATTCCTATTCCTTTCTCAGGGACATGGACTCCCCTGATTTTTCACTAGACAGGGTCTCTTCCAACCTAAACTTTTCTATAATTTTGTGAAAATTCATTAATTATTTAAAAAAATGTCTTGTCCTTTGAAAGGGAAGAGCTGAGTTGTGGAGCTTTCCTTTTTGACAGGCCGAAAACACAGTAAAGCTAATTGCTGAAATACAAGAACTTAAAAATAAGAAGGGAAAAAGAAGAAGGCAAAATACAAAAGGCAAGATGAGAGATTACAAAATGCAAGGGCAAAGGGAAACAGGAAAAACGAAGATAAAGAAAACAAAGGGGGAAAATAGGAAGAGAAAACGAGGACAAGATTGTGGTAAAGTTGAGACTGATGTACAGAGGGAGAAATATCAAAAGTCTGTCACATATGAGTGACAACACACCTATCTGTGTCTGGCTACGTTACCTCTGGCTATGTAAGTGAGGATTTTTCACTGCCAGTGTCTGTCTTAAATGCTATAGATACAAGATTATGGAAGAAGCTTAGAAACAAAAAGACCTACATCACACAATTATCTTTGCCCATCACTGTGTGAAGTGTCTTGCATCAAGGAGTGAATGAGAGTTGAATATATTCTATTGACAGTCTTCCATGAGAAAGAGGGTAGGCAAAATTCTTTGTTTTTTTTTCCCTAAAATCTTTGTGTTTAAATAGAAGAGATGAATTATACTTGAAATGCTGCTCATTACTGAAGCTGTAGAGAACTTGGATGATTAGCCTTCTCCCACAAACCTGAAGGGATGCAGTATATCCCCCAGATCCTGGGGGCAAAGAGAAGAAAAAGAGCATAGCAGAGCATAGAGCCTCTGATAGCAGGCTCTCCACATGGAGGAACTATATTCTGAAAAGACTCAAAGATCAGAGAAATTAGAACATGTTCTCTTTATGTCTTTTTCGCACACTGGCAGCATCTGGATAGAATCTGTGCAATGCCTTTGTAGCCTTCAGCATGCTCATCCAGAGCATTTGATGAGTATTGTTGCAATAATTATTGAAAGTGTTCTGGATCACCTATAATGTGAAAAGTTCAGTGTGCGATCACTAATGACACCCAAATAAAAGAAGTTTGTTATTTGTGACATGAGGATTCTTGAGGCAAACTGCAAGGCAAGAGCAGGGGAGCTGATTTGCCACACTGCAGGAGCTGCACCTTCAAGCAGTTCTGCTACAGGGGATGTTGCTGTGTGAAGCTGTGGTCACTCATCTACCTTCATCTTTACTGTCTTTTCCAGCCTGCCTGTATGTTGCTGCCTCCCTCTCCAGGCAGTGCCCCTGATTTTGATGAAATTGCATGTACAATGGCTTCTTAACCTGATCTGTTTTTAACAGTATGGTTTTCTTGAACTGCAATCTCTTTTGAAAGAGATCTGCCATGGATCAATATGCATAGTGATGGACTCTGTGCTTATGTAGACCTTTAAGAGATTAGGAGAAAATTTGTTTCATAATGCACATTTCATAGGTTTTTTCTTCACATTTTCTGATTTTTCTTGTTGTACAACAGGTCTGGAGTACAATTGGATTCACAGACAAGGTTGAAAAGTATTTTGAGACTTGCAGACTGCCCTCCCTGAGGCAATTCTCATGTCAATGCAACTTGCCAGCATTTGATAAGGTTGTGTTTTTCCCAGGTTAAACCAGCAAGGAGCTTGTGTTCAGGTTTCCTGTTATAATCAACAAGGTTTAAAAAATCTGTTCAATTCTCTTTTTTTCATGCACTGGATACATAAGATTCAATCTGAAAGTGTGATATTTATATTCAGGTATCTTGTGTTTACCATGTACTTAGATGATTTTCCCTTCACCCAAATTAATGTGATTCTCAAAATTAGCAGACTTCTTCCAGGGAATATGAAAAATTATTTAAATAATTTGTTTGATGTCTTTAGCAATGCAGTAATAGTTTTTAGTCATTATGGTAAAATTATCCTTCTACAAAAGATCTGGGAAAGGCTTTTGCATTGCATTAGAGTGGTCTCTAGCCTGCCTCTGTCAAGGTTCTGAGACAGATGTAAGTATTGCATATTGCTAATCACACTTCTCCTCAAATAGATGAGCCCCACTCCTAAATTCCTTCCACAAAATAATGATTTGCTTACTTGTAGACATCCATGGGGGATAAGAATAGCACTTATATTAAGATTTTGATATGCTGTTATTAAATCTGCCATGCTTCTAGAAAGATACACTTTCACAGCTTTTTCCCTAAAAATAAAAATGTTTGTTCAAAAGTAGTATATTTAGAAAGTGACTTTGTGCCTTCAGCTGAAAGGACTGTTTCAGGAAAACCTGGAGCAAAATTTATTCCAGGCTCTAAAGCAATAAAGAACATTTTCATGTGCATTATTTTCAGTACCTTTCAGGCAAGGGACCAAATTCACTCCACAGAGGGATATATTGTGTATTTACATCAGTACTTGTCAACTGATCTGAACTCCTAAACAGTTTACAATTTTTCAGATAGGTTAAGCTTCTTCATTCCCAGTATTGAGATTTTTGTGTTATGTCTTGTCTTCTTCAGCTGGGAGGCAGTTTAACAAAAGTCTAAACACTGTCCTTCCTAGACAAGCAGCTCTAGGGGTGCAATCCTTCTCTTCACCTTCTACGTTTTAGTTATGCATAGCAATGACAACATCCAGCTGCGTACTTTGTAGGCCTAGCTTCAAGTTCAGACACAGCCTCTCTTAAACTACTTGGTCATTTCACCCTCCTGTGGCCCATGATACATGTAACTGATCTGACTTACAGAAGGTAGATCCTGCCCAGGGCCAACATAACAAAAGGGGAGTGGGAATATGGTTTCTGACTATTCAGCCACTAAGCAGTGTCTTTTTGAGCAGGCATTGCACTTGAGCCAGTGCCTATAACTCCTATAAAAAGACCAGTAAATCATAGCTCCATCTTACCCCCAATGCTTGGCATCCTAGAGGACTCCTGTTGACCACTGGATTTGTTGCGGTTCTGATTTTTCCTTTTATTGTTGGCTGCTCGGACAGAACGGAAAAGCACTTCGCTTGCCTTGAAGAATGCAACCATGAATGGTTGCTTTGACTGTGGCCCATGTCTCCCAACCAGGCCAGCAGATTTAACATTGATACTTCGGCCTGTAAAGCAATGGAAATTGCAAGTTAAAAGGTGAACTTCTGCCCTTCCTGAAGCCACAGCAGCAGTTCAATTGCCGACTGAATCATAGAAAGGAATTTGCTACGATCCTGACTTTACGTGATTAGGAATCCTATCTGTATTTTGTTGAACAGAACTTAGACAAAAAGCTCAACCATTTGCAAAAGTTTCAACAGCTTTACAGGTACAATTTCTTATTGCATAAAATTGCAATTTCTGTTTGCTATATATCTTGTTCATTACACAGGCATTTTAATTCAATCTCATGCATACATCTATAGAACCGAAAAATAAATGAGCCCCATTAAAGTCTATTTTCTATAGAAGGGATAATGTAATGTGGTCTTCTAGTTTTGAATCATTCCAGTGTGACCTGGAACCTTATATCCCCAAAGCAAATCAGTAGCAAATAGAAGTGTAGATAAAGAATATAATTCTCCTTTAAAAATAAATATTGTGCAGTGTTACTCAAACTGATGTTCATTCACCAGTAAAGGTGGGAAGCCATTCAGTCGTTCAAGAGAACAGAGTTTGAAATATGCACATTATTGACTCTGGTTCTGTTCCCAGGGGATGTGCATATTTCTTTAAAATATTTGTTCAGTCAGGACTGTGTGGTAACCTCACTACACTATGTGGTCTAAACCTCACTGAAAGAAAGGAAAGCAAAACAAGTCACTGAAACTGCATCAGTGACATTTTAGCAAATAAACCCTTGCTCTTAACAGAATTTATTTTGGCAGCATAAACACTTTTGTGCGTACGTGTATTATGCAGAGCCCTTCGACCGTCAGAAAATGAGACAGTGTCATGTGAAGCTGTGCAGCTGTGCAGGGTGGGGGACACAGAGGTCCTTTAGCCGGGAAGGTAGGGGCATGGGCACGGGCACCACGTGCTGGGCACCATGGGGCACCCCGGGGCTCTTCTGCACCCACTGGAAAACTTTGTTACATGGGCAACGAAGGAGCATCTGCCTCACAAACTTATAATGCTGTTAATCACCCTGAAAAAGAACTTGCAAACAAGCATAGGAATAAACCTTATAGAAATAAGCATATAGGTTTCCTTTTCAAACACAAACTTACGGTGGCTGCACGCCAGAGTCTATATTTCTTAAAAAAACTCTATCACTGGCGTAAATGAAAGAGGCAGTTTGATTTGTGGTTAAAGTAGTTTCCATTCTACTTCCACTGTAACAAATGTATTAATTCAGCTCAGACTTCCTCCTTCTGGCAGCCCTTTTGCAGTAAAAAGAGAAATTAGAAGTTCCAGCCAAATACCATACCTTGAACTGACCCACTTCAATACATAAACACTTTTACAACATGTTTATTCAGGTGTAGCACTTTAAATTGGTTTAAGATGTTTCCAGTGACAGAGAGCCCAGAAAAGGCAAGAGAAGAACTGAGAAAGTTAGCAGTTATGGAGCAGAGTAATTGGCAACATATTCTGAACAATTTTGATAATTACTTTTTTGACTGCAAGGGAAAAATATATTTGTTGAAGCTTCTGATTTCATTTAAAATGCCTTTTTAGTATTGTGTTTCTTTAATTCTTCTTTTCATATGTTTGAGTTACTATTAAATAATTCAGAAACATTAATTTCTATATGTTCCAATGTTCCATTGCAAGTCAGATATGAAAAACTGTATACACTATTCTCTATTCATAACAACATGGACAAGCTAGCTTCTTACCACAAAGTTCCACATTTCCCTTCAGTTCTAGAGGGAATATTTTTACTATTTTTCTTTACTTTTCATTCCAATGACTTTCAGAATTTTAATTTTATCTGTAAAATATTAATGCTTTACTGGTAGACATTTTAAGAATACTATTAGATTTATATATTGAGAACTGCAAAGGAGTGTGAAGCTTTTCTGAATTTAAATATAGGTTCTCTGAATTTACAATGGTGGATATTGTGTGCGAAGCAAAATATTCTTCAAACCAATGTGAACTCCCTTTAAAATAACTTTTAATATTATTAAGTTTCCTCTGGGTTTCCTTTGGACTTCAGCAATGAGATGGCTGTTAAGATTCCACAAGTTAAGGCTTACTTGGTTATCCAGGGTATAGGGATATACTATAAAAAATTAATCCTGTAACCCACAGCCTTTTTACACACAGAAACAGCTTATGTGACTTTATTCCTTTATGTGCTTGATCTTCTAAGCAGCCAGCATAAGTTTTTAGGACTCATTTGTTCAATTCATAAATGGTATATGCACTGGATCTGCTTCTAGTACAGAGGAAAATTTTTATTGACTTCTGTGGGTTCATCGTTAAACTTTTCTCTCTCAGTTTATCATATACCTTAGCTTAACTGCAACTTTCAGAAGACGAAGCAATCAAAATATACACTGCCCTTGAGATGCTATATTTCTTCTGGGGAGGATCTCTGAACTGTTTGGTTTGGAAATTCAAACTACATATGTTGTCTCCATTTTTGGTTGCTTCTTTTCAAAAGGAAGTTTGCATTTGCAGAACTGCTATTATCCTTTATTTTTAAAAAGGAAAAAAAGAAAGGGGGAAAAAAGCATGCCTGTGGGATATTTCGTTTGGTCTAAAAAGCATTGCCCCTTCTTGAACAGGAGGTATTTCGAAGTATTCTGCCTCTGAAAAGCATCAAGAAAAAAGCTACAGCAGTACCTCCACTGTGTGTGCCACACGGTCTTGCTAGGTAGTCCTTAATTTGTCTGTAGTGTCAATTTCAGAATACCTTAAAAAAAATACTATTCTATCCTGAATTTCCCCTTGTTGCAAGAAGCATTCATGGGCTTCATTTTTGTAAGTAGTTTTACGCTATAGTTTCTTGTAAACATATAGAAAACTTGGCTTCAATGACAACTGAAAATCCAGGTCTCTCAGGCGTGTAGTTGTTCCATACTGCGGCATTAAATTAATACTTTCTAAAATCAGCTGAATGACTCAGGTTGACCTGCTCAACTACACTCGGAGCTTCAGCCAGATGAAACTTGTAAAACCAAAACAGCAAAGTCTGTCTTTCTGCTTCTCTCGAGCATCTCTGAACAAGAATTGAACTTGGTCAAGCATTCTGGAAAATGGGTTTGGTTTTATCCTTCCTTTCTATCTTTAATTCTGAAGATTTTGAAGACTTTCTTCAGATTTCAGAAGAAAAGAAGAAAGTTCAAGTAATTATCAGTCTGCTTGTGCCTGCTCCACTGAACTTAGCCACTGCAATTGCCCCTGCACCTAGGAAAAAACCCCAAAAACATAATATATGGATTTACACTATGTGATGACAGTCCAAAGCCTTTGTATTCTTCACATACTGGCGTGCATTTCTCAATACTGCTGTGACAATTAATTATCTCTTCTACATATTGGCAGGTATATTTGTAGACTAAGGCTTATTTAAAGCATTATGTTTCAAATTCGCTGAACTCTTGAGTCTTTATTCATAGGATTCCGAGTCTTTGGCAAGATATATTTGTTTGACTTGGCACTTGAACTTTTTTTTTTGGCTTTTATACTATTTGATAGTAAAGTGCCCTTAGCAGTTTGCATAAAGCTTGCATGGAAGTTCAGGTTTGACTGGCTGAGCTGAATGAATATTATTGGCCTTTTCACATTCTCTCCCCTAATAATAAAGGAACCTCTGCTGCAAAAATAACTGAGAAGTTCAGCTTATAAAAAGGTCCTATGTCAACAATCCTGATAATTTTGTGCTTCTTTTTTTTACTCATAAATCAGGAATATCACTCAGGGTGATAACTGCAGAGCTATTTTCTGTGTCACTATGTCAGCTTTGGTGCTGTCACATGCTGTCATATCATACAATTCTTCTCGTGAACTGATCAAGTTCCATCTTAAAAGTTCATTTCCCCCCCAGCTGCTCCAAATGGAAATGCAAGGGCCCTTCAAGAATTCAATAACAATCTGTCTCGCTGCCTTGACCTGGACACATACCCATGTTTTCCATAACATTCAGAAAGCTGACTTTTTCTGAGATTGCCAGTGTGGATGCCAACAACAGTGGTAAGATTTGTGCCTTGATTTTATCTCCTCAGACGGCAAACATTTTAAGTAAAATATTGATCAGACACAAATTTTGCAAGAGCTTTCAGTCATTATGCATCCTAGCCAGATTTACACTGGCAACACAGCACAATGAGTAATTCCAAAATCCATTATTTTGTCCTGAGTCATCAGACTGCAGCAAACCACTCATTTTGTTATGAAAAACCAGAACTTATTTACTTTCAAAGGTGTTCAAGAAGCCACAAAACACATTTTATGGATTAACCACCACTGCTAGGTCACAGTAGTTATTTTGGTAATAATTTTACATATTTGTACTTAGAAATGAAAAATGTAGCAATTCTGAAAACCCATTTCAACATGGTTTGCTGAAAAAAGATTAAAATTCCAAACCACACCTATGGTTTTTCCTTCTTTTGGAAAGTGACATCTGAAATGAGGAATGGGAAAGGTCTTTTGAAGAAACATCCTGAGCATCCAAGGTCCAATAACATCTAATATTTGAGAAAAAAACTGCCCATAGGCTCTGAATCTGAAAGCTCACACAGTAGTTTTCAAAATTAGATAGAAACTTTGTGCTTTCTCATGCCCAAAGAGTACTCTTGAGAGCAATGTGACTTGAAACAAAAGAACTGAGGTAGCGTTTGACTACCTAAGCTTATTTTTAAAAAAGAGTAGAGAAAAGCTAATAATGCCAGTGTGATGGTCCATATATAACACATCCTTAACACTCCAACTCCAAAGTACTTTTTACTGTCCCTGTTGTATCATCTACATAAACTGTTGAGCAAACTTTTCCTTTGGTGGACACATTTATCTATAACAACATAAAAAATGCTTTTGACACAAGCTTTATGTGTTTTATTAACTCTTTTTCTCCCTGGAGGCTCTAAGGAATTCTGACAAATGGGTGGTCTTGGATGGTCTGCTCTGCCTTTCCTAGGTTTTACAACTTTAGTCACGACTAGATTCATCTTTTATTTGTCAAATCTTACATTTAGTTGCTTTTACTCAGTTCATTTAAAGGAATTTTGGGTATCTTTTTGTGTCAATTTTGGTATCCATAAAGTTCTCAAAGAAAGCACTCAGAAACACGTAAGGAACCCTGATATGGTGTATAATATGGCAGTACCATATATGCTTACACAAAAAATCAGATATAATTACACAAAAAAATGCTCTGTAAGTACTTGATTTATCCTTTCAAGTTAATGCACTTAAAATGTGAGTGGCTTGTGGGAGTCCTGGGGCTTTCTGCACCATTAAAAAATGTGTTTAGGAAGACAATAAAACAAGAAGAGATTAGATTAATTGGTCATCCACCAGAGAATAAAATGGATAAAAGCCTTCTGAATGGAATGGAACACAAATGCCATTATCTCTAAACTAATGGTGTTGAGAAGCAGATGTATCCTTCATCTGTCTGGGGAGCAGGGTGTGGGGGGATTTGCACAGCTGTACAGCCAGGACCAGTGTGCACCAGTAGGAGAAGGGGTGGGAGCCCACTTCCCTCCTCTCCTTGACCCTTCTGCTCAAGGCGAGCGTGCCCTTACTAACCAAGGGTGTGTTCACTTGCTCAAAGCCAACACGATGAGGACCATGTTTGTGACCCAGCTGGAAACAATGGTTTCACCTCTCTGAACAAATTAAAGAGTGCTGGAACTGGATCTTCTACTCTACTCAGGGCGGCAGTGTGGTCCGGGTGCTTTTACATACTGTGCCAGCTCTGCCGCAGAGTGAACAGAACCTCAAGGCAGCACTGCATGAGACCTTTCTCACGGGGACCACTGTCATGGGATCACCCTGTTTTGGAGACTGAGAGAGTCATCCCTCCAGCTTGTTTCACACCACAGTATTCCTGAGCATGTTTAATTTACTAGTGCAATTTTGGCCAAAGTCAGCTCTGAACCAGAAATGAATGTAGCTGTACTTAGGCAGTGCTTGAGCCCAAGCTAATAAAACCTGCTGAGGGGCAGGATGTATTAGCTCGGGTTCAGTGCTGTGCTAACATGGCTATATGGCTTCCAGATGGCTCAGAATTTAGTCAGAGCTATTGCCTGCCGAAGTCCTTATATATATCAATGTAAATACATGTATCCTAAGTTCCCCCACTACAAGAATAATAATGAAGATGAAATTGCTCCTCATACTTTGCCTTGTAAATATCAGATCCACCAAGACATTTAAAGGTAACAACCCAACCACATGCTCCAGAGTACATGATAGTTTCTGTGGTCACGTAAGCGAGGTGCCACAGCTGTCTGGGGGCAGCTGTGAGATAAACTGATGACATTTAGTGTGGTAATGGTGAGGCCAAAACAACATCTAATATGCAGCCAAGCACGTGAAGAGGCCCGGTTGTCCTGGCTTGAAAGCCAACCAGCCACTCCATGTGATATCAAGAAGGTGGTCACACTGCCTTTCTGAAGGCTTAGTTGGAGAAAGGGACCTTGGAAGATCCAGGCTAAAAGGAAGAGGAGCTAAAAAAGAGGGAGTGTGTTTTTTAGTTTTTTCCCGAACACCTCTGCAGAAGAACTTCACCACTCCTTCATGCAACATGCAGGGTTAAGATCCAAACTCCCTTCCAGGGGACACACATCAGAGTGTACCTAAATTCATGCTGGAGGGAGAATTGGCCTTCCAGAGGATTCACTTGGATTAAGAAACCTATTTTTTTCAAATTTCCCTTTGCTCTGAGGAAAAAAAATACTTGAAGAAACAGGGTCAGGGAGTGGAGGTTTCCTGCTGCCTGCCCACCTCAAACATCAGGTAAGCCCAAAGAAACCTTCTATGGGACTATGTGGTAACAGAAATCACCTAATGTGCTTTGGCTTTTTAAAGTCACCACCAGTTTCTTCCCCTCTGATGTGCTGGAAGATGGAAAATAACTGAGAGCTGCAGTAACCTAATAAAAGGCACAGAGCTTCATGACTTTGGGGCTACTCAAGATGTTGTACTGAGAGCTCTATATTTGGAATCCATTTTATTTTGTGGATCACCAACAGTCATCACTGCATGTTATCTCCCTCTCCCATTTTCTGTAAACAACTCTACGTTCTCTTCAGTAATGATGGAAGCAGAAAAAGGATTAGTCTTGTAGGTGTTTACACCCCTTCAGCAAAAGCAATTTTCAGACCACTGCTAACATCCACATATAAAAATGTTAAATGTTAATACGAAGATGCTGATTCACTAGAACATGTTCTAAGCCTTAGGAGACATATGGAAAAGCATTGCATGGAGCTTTTTGAATTGTTTGTGCATCTGCATTGATTTCACGCTGCAATTCCTCCAACACCCATGCATCCATCAGCGTGAAAAAGATCACCTCTCATCTGAATCACAACAGAGTTTTTGTGTCAAAAGGAGGGAATCAGCCAAAAGGGGAAGCTGCAGAATGCTGAGGATACATTAAAAAAGTGAATAAAAAAACCCCTGATCCTTAATTTACCACAGCCCCAGGGAAACAGTGCATTATATGTTGACAGCTTCCATATGTGTCATGCAAACCTTTATTCTTACTGTTCAAAATAAAATGTCCCATTAAGAGAAAAAGTCTACATTTCATGCAAAAATGAGACGTATGATACCAAATACTGTCCTAAAGAAAAAAGAAAACACATTCCAATGTCATGTGGCTTTTTGTACTTTTTCAGGGTTTTCAAAGGGGGAAAAATATGAATTATAGCAACCAGACATTTCTTCAAAGCTTTTTTTTCACACTGTTATGTTAAATAGTTACAAAATTGTTTTATTCCTTATGTAGACATTATTATTAATTATGCACCATCTTCAGGGGTCCAAAGAAATATATCTACACAAGTAATTGCCTAGAACGTCTCTGATAGATAACTGTAAGAAAGATTACTTTTAATGGTGATGATAACAGTATAGTAGCACCCTGGAGTCTCAGCCACTACTGGCATCCCATATTGGCTGTATGAACAATTCTAAAAATTAGTATGCATTTACAGACTTGATTATCCAGGACCCCAGTGTAGCACCTAAATAACTCAACTGGGGATCCTCTTACTTAATAGAATTTCATTTAGTTTAACGATCTGTTGCAATGGAAGGGTTAATGGATCAGGTCTTATCATAAATATCTCTCCAGTTGTTGGGGCAGAAGTCCTATGCCTTCTGAAAACTCAGCTGACAGCTGGAGGCATGAAGAAATGTTCCTCAGACCTGCCCGGTCTGAGGTTCACTTGAGCCAAGGGAAGGTTTTTCAGTTGATTTGAACCAGTCCCTGAGCTCTCACAGAGAAGTGGTTGGAGGGAAGGTGGGTGGGGTTCTCTGGGTTACGAACCGAGTCTGCTACATACTGAGTCGTATAAAAATTCATGTTCCATCTGTACACAAACGTGTCATTCAACTGCTGGTGTTTCTAATAGCTTCCAGAAGTAACAGCAACCCAATAAAAATAATCAAAGCCTTAAGAGCAAAATTGTAAGAGCATGAAAGGATGATTTTGCTCGTGCTAAGCTGAAGTGGTGTAGCACAGGTCTATCCTATAGTTTTGAAAATTTAGTCCCTAGAAGTGGACCCCTTGGATGTATAAACTGAAAAAGGGAACAGAAAGTGAGGGAGAAGGCAAATTCCTTCTTCAGTCAAGAAGCTGTATTAAGTCAAATAGGTATGGTGCAAAAGGTAAAGCTGCCTGTGGCTTTGGAATTTAAAACAGAAAGTTGTCTATCACCTTTCTGATCTTGGGAGTAGGACAGGGGAAATATTTATGTGACCTATTCTTTTACAATTTTATCAGTGTATTAACCTAAAGGTTTCCTTTTACCCATACAAACTTTCCTGTAGTTTACCAAACGGGTGTAATTTTGAGGCTAGAAACAACAAATTGCTGGTTGCAGGATTTCTTAATGAATGCCTTTCATGGATATTTAATTTTCAACAATTTGTGTGTTCAAATCCCCTGGGGAAAAAAAAAAAAAAAAAAAGGCAAGGATGGAGTTTATTCTGGAGCAGGAAATCTGGCCAGAAGCCAGCCCACCTAATTTGGATTCCTGATGGAAATGTCACCTCCCCAGAATTGTAAGAGCCTCACTAAACCCGGCTGCCTAAGAAATGTGCTCCCCATGCCATTCAGGCTCAGGAGTGGTGCCTTTGAAGGCTGATTGAAGGCAGCAACAACGTGGTCTACTTTGCACTGGTGCCTCTCTTGTCCACTGACTGTACTCTGACCAAAAAGGCAACGTTGGATGACATGGTCATGTGTGTTGGTGCAAGCCTGCCAGCTCTCTCTTTTTAAGCATGGTGCCTAAAGGACAGTTTTTGCATAACTCTCCAGCAGCTGGGGCACTTGCTGAAAAAGTATGAGATGCTTTGTTCACAGCCCAGCTGAGCCTGAGGGAGAATTTAGATCAAAACCAATGAGAAAATGTAGCCAGAACAAAGAAGAAAAAAATATTAATCCTTACACCAGGGTTTCTTCTGCTACTCATTAACATTATGTCAGCTAAGGTTTAGATTAACTGGCATCATAGATCCCTTGACCTCTGACATAAAAAGCTTTTTGACAAAAAGAGTTAAATCTGAGCTTGCTTGTAAAGTGGTATGGATTAAGTGAACCATCACAGAAAAAACAGTATATAAGTCTCTTTTTATTAGTTTCTAAAGAAGCCTAAGTAAAGAACATTTCTTCTAAAAATATTATTTTGTATTGAGATGCATTTTCAAATGTAATGAAGAGCATAACTATGAATAATGCAGTAGCCCAGTAAACTTGTACTAAAACCTCACACAGCTCAGGATACAGTTTTAATAGTGGATTTTCTAATTTTCAACTAACTAAAATTTTCAAGATTTCAAAGTTTTAACCCATTTCAAGATAAAAAAGGATCATATTTTTAAAATTAAAGAAGAACAATTCACATATTACCCTATTGTTAACCTTTCTCCAACATCAGTATCAACAGCTGCTATACCTTCTGAATGGTGCTGAGGTTATTTTTTAACTTTCTCCATGCTTCAGCCCAGAAAGTTCTGCAAATCTGTCTGATTTTCCTGAATGTAATCATCAGTGGTAGAACATTAAAATGGAACTTAATTTCGTATGTAGGAGCTCTTATCCTGAACCCAGTGTCACTTGATCCTGTTACTGTTATAATTGACATATTCTACAGAATAGAATTCTGTAGAATATTTCAATACAACATATTGACATATGTTGTCATATATATGTCAAAACAATAGAAAGTTTGCAGACCGCAACAACAGCAGGATAAGATTTGTGTTATTTGCTGATAAAATCTCAGTTAAAAAACACCCATCCAGAAAAGAGTCCTAGTGAGGTATGACAAGAACATACATGACATTATGCTCTATAGCTTCAATCTTACCGTCCCCAGTTTCAGCACAGAGCTGCAAGCCCAGGTTGTTCTGTGGATTAATCACCCAGTGATTGCTGGTCACAGTAATGTCAAAGACAAACCATCCCACATCAGAAGCTTGAGCCTTTCTTGTGTCTAACAGGAACAAGTCTGCATCCCTAAGTTAAAGAAAATAGAGAGTTAAGGAATTCAAATATTATTATTTTTGCCCCTAATTTTCTTACTGACAATAATTTACTGGAGTACAAATTAATAATCCTTTGACATATCCTCATTATGACACGGTACAGCATGTGCTGTAGCTAACAAGCAGTGGTTAAGTATAATACAGGTATTTGCCCTAAGAGGCCTTTCTGAAATGAACTTCAGCACATTAAAAGTATAGCTCTGAAAAATAAAGCTTCCTGATATAACTGCACAAAACACATATTTGAGGCTGTGTATAAAAAATTCATCTTTCAACATCAGAATGTCTCAGGAAGATTGACTTTTATAAACCGTTCAGTGTAAAAGAAAAAAAAGTCAAAATCACATTCCAATTTCAACTAAAACTCAGAGATATAGCGTTGCTAAAAAGATCTGTTGTTAATAACATGACAGCAGCTGTATCCTGTGAAAAAACTAGAATAGATGGCAGTTCAGATCGTTTCCTATTACTATGGATGTTTAGAAAATAAGTCTCTATATCAAAGCAGAAATTACATATCTATTCAATAATATAATTATTACATTTTAACCCTCAGTTCCCTGGTATATTTTCAAATTTGTTCCCATGAAATCTTCCCGTAATTCAGAAGGGCTGCTCAGGGGAGCTAGTATAATTGTGTTACTAAATTTTTAGCATGGGTCATTTATTTGTTCTGTTTTCACATATCTCGTGACACAATTGGTTCCAGATCATCATCTGTCTTACAAATAATTTACTACAATGACCAGACTAAACCCAAGGTATTTAACTCTCATCAGTTTAATTTTACACGCTTTTACAAAGCAGCATGCCTTATAAAAAACTGTTTTCACCATTTAACCTTTTCAACCTAAGTCTATAGTTATAGTAACATATTTCTTTTATGTTATAAATAGCAGTCAAAACAGTAAGATACAAGAAAAAATGTGTTATTCTACTGTACAAGTCAGCTAAAGACAGAATTCGATCACACAGATCTGGGAATTTTACTGTTGCCTTACAGACAGAATGAATACATGCCTAAAGAGGAAAGACAGACAGAAAGAACAAGCATTGTTTAAAAAAGTGGGTTTAAAATTGCTAGTGTCTCGTCATCGTATTCTTACAGTTCTTAATCACAACAACACTTTAGTTCCTATGTTACCTAAAGACAATAAATGCACCTAGAAGGTCTGATACTGGAAAAAGCAGCAGCAGCACCTTTTGAAACTGTGGTTGTTAAATACTGAGGAAAATAAGACCAAATGAACTATGACAAGCATATGTTAACTTGCAGTGCGATATATCTGCAAAATCAGGTTAAAGAGCTCAGAAATGGTAAAGAAAGATTATTAAAAAAAAAAAAGAAAAAAGAAGAAGGAATTGGAAGGGCATTTTTTCAAGTCACCTTTTTTTTTCTGTTAAAGGGTAATCTTTTTCTGGGTTCTTATCACTTCCATTCTAGTAGAACTGTGCTAATGACCACACAAGGAGAAAATATACATTCCCCTTCTGGAGTTAACATGAAGAAAACCTTACAATTCAAAAGAGCCTGACCTTCTCTGCTAGCACTGAACAAATTAACAACGTACCACAAGCTCATAAATAGTACTCTCTGGAGTCTTAAATGCCAACTTTTTTCTCTAATAAGCAGTTTTATCAGAAATTTATACCTGAAAAGTTTAATTCTGACTGTAATAATCTTTGAGATGTTTATTTAGAAATACTTTTGCATCACTCAGTAGATTTAATAGAAAACTGTAAAATTGTTTGGAATATAAAATACTACAATATCACAGTGATATAATTCCACATTTGTCTTTTGTCCTCCTGGAATACATAACTGTTTTCTGATATAGAGTCTTTCCATTCCAATCCAGGACTGATACCAAATGTTCTCAAAAGTCAGGATGCACGATGTTTCCCATGCCAAATCAGAATAAGGCACTACTAATGGTACAGTCCAGAAATTCCTATGAAGGACAAATTTTTCCTCAATGTGACTTTATTACTTTGTACTGCAGTGCAAAGTACTCAAACTAAAGTGTCTTTTGGTATTGATAAGTCAGTTTTCTGGTCTGTCTTCCTGCAAGGATAGTGATCTGGCTAAGATAACAGATTTTAAAGAGACAGATTGCTCGTACTCATTATCTCAGCAAATGAAATGAAAATGAGTTGGGGATACCTAGAAAAAAAACAGAACTGATTCTTGAGAACACACAGTAGAATGGAGAAAATGTATCTGGACCAATACTAATGATTTAGCCCACATAAGAACATATTTCTACAGAAATTCAAAGTATTTGTCAGGGAAATAATCAACTTCTTTCACAATTGATACAAACATAGGGTGAAAACCTGACCCCTGAGAAGGCAGCAGGAGCTCTGGGATCAGGGTTCCCCATTAGCTCATGTCATTCATTCAAACTACTCATCACATTTTGTGACATTTTTAATTTTTAAATTCTCCTTTATTCTGCAAAAAGAAAAAAACAATCACACTTAAAATGAAAAACAGCTGCAAATTTTGGCTGTAATTTAAAATAATATTTCTATTTTAAAAATAGGCCACAACACGTAATAAAAACTAAGGCATTATGTCGTAAATAGCCTGAAAATGTTACACTGAATACATTCAGGCAGAATACAGCTGATTGACTTTACCTTTAAAGAGGCTGTTTAAGTTTAGTGATTTCAGTCTGGTCCCCAATGACCAGTTGTCTCCAGGAGAAATGCTACCACAGTCAAGAGTTTCAGGAAAGAGGCTGCAGGCAGAACGTCTAAGAGGCTCCACATCCCCTGGGGCACTTAAGGAAGTAAAGGTGGAACCATCTATATGTTACTTGAAACCCAGAACAGTTATTGATCAGATCACTTAATCATTATAGTGTAATAGGCCCTCCCAATAATGCTGTTTTGCCTCTTGCCTCGTTCCAGAAACATGCTTTTGTATCTTACTGCCACTCGAGGATTCCCTAATGTGGGGAGAGCCCTCAGGGTTTACTTAAATTAGTGGCTAGCTGCCATCAAATCATGAACAAAGGTTTGGCATGTTGGGCTATACTTTTGTCAAGAGAAAAGATCTGGGTAAGAGAGCATTGGCAGGGCTCCACAGGAAGCCAGGCTGCCATGGGCCATGCTGTACATGCTTCAAACCCACATGCTTCATAGACCAAATAGAAAACTTCAATCCCAAAGACTGGAACTTCAGCAAACTCCAAGGGAATTAAAAACACCTACTTCAGTAGCCGTGCTGCCATAGAGAGAGAACAATGCCTGACACTATCCTTAGTATGCAACTTGGAAAACTAGAACCCTGATCACTCCTTGCCTGAAAGTACAGCAGGACGGTGTTGGGGACTGCAGAGTCCTGTCAGACACACACGTTTCCTGTTCGAAGCAGAGAAGAGTGGAGGAGCAGTTTTGCTGTGGAATGTCACTAGTAAGGTCTGTGGGACATTACAGAATCATAGAATCACAGAATGGTTTGGGCTGGAAGGGACCTTAAAGATCATCAATTCCCAACCCCCTGCCATGGGCAGGGAGACCTTACACTAGGACATGTGGCTCTCAGCCCCATCCAGCCTGGCCTTGAAAGCTCCCAGGAATGTGGCATTCACAACTTATGTAGGCAACACATTTCAGTGCCTCCCCATCCTCACAGTTCTCTCACTCTCCCATTCTGCAGTTTCAGCTTCTTAAAACTTTCCACCTAAAACCTCATGTACATATGTAGGACAACCCTGAAGTGACAAAGTCAAGAAAAGCAGGAGTGAAGTCTGGGCCCAAAAACAAAAAGTGTGGCTTTGTTGGAAAAAAAAAAAAACAACAAAAAAACCACACCAAAAAAAACCAACTCTTAGGAGCTCATCTTGGGGTCTTTTCTGTCTGGAGACAGTAAGGGGCTTGTGGAAAAATTTTCTTGTTTCTAATATGAACAGGAAAGAACTTGAGATCTTCTCCCATCCTGT
>VZTN01018588.1:204294-215408 GCA_013400515.1 Erpornis zantholeuca | reverse complement strand
GGGAAGCATATTTTTTACATTTATTACATTTGAAGACAAGAATGTCCTTTCAGATGCCTAACTGGGAATCACTGGTGAACTGCAGTAAGTTATGATACTAAACTGATACATATTCTTTTCAGTAACAATGACAACAGGGTGGAGTGTTCAGAATGGTATTTATACTAGCAGAAAGTATTTCTTTTAAATTGAATTTTGAAGTTCAAGATTATTGTCTGTTCTGGAAACAAAGAAAGCAATTCTGCACAAGTCTGAATTCTGAAGCCATAAAAGCCCACACCCAGAAATATATAGTAACATGAAGAGTGACAAGCAAGTAACTGAGAAAAATGTGTAATTTTAAATGCAGTGACTGGATAGCGATAAACATATAATTTTTGCTGCAGTGATTTAGAAAGATAACACTCCTCGACTATCACTTCAACTCCCTGAGGGAGGTTAACATATCCACAGAGGAACTTCCAGAATGGAATGGATGTCTACATTTCTGTGGGTCAATACAGTTATTTAGCATTTTAACACAAACCCGTGCTCTGTTACATTGGCATGGACTGCTGCTGAAGCAGTTTAGATAAGGGCACACTCACTCAATAATAGCACTGAAATGCCATTATTGACATATTAAAAGACAAAGAATTTGCATTTTTGCCAAATCATTTTTAGGACCGTTTGTAATTATGCACTGAAGTTTAATCCATGAGATGACATAATCTCCAATTGTAAAATTAAAGACTAAGAAACATGTTAAATCCTTCTGTTATTTTTAATTGCTAAGCACACAAACTGAAGAATCACCTTACCTGATAGAGTTCCGGCTCCTATTTTCTATTTTCATTAAAATTTGTACATCTGACTGATGAGATGCTGTATAGGTTTTTAATCTGAAAAAAAAAGGCAGCAAAGATGCAGAAATGATGTACAATGACTTTTCTTCCTGTCATCCATAAGATATGGATATCTTATGCATGTCAGCAGCCAAAATAACATATTTTTTTCATGTAAACAATCATTTGTCACATATTACGTGTTCTCTATAAATGAGGGTTATAATTAATAGTATGTTTTTCTAATTATTCTGAAGGTTTACTGTCACCTCCATGGAGGATAATTATGGTTACTTTTTTCACAATTAAAATTGCTTTATTTGCTCTTTATGCCATGAGTCAGTTTCTTAATCCTTTGCTGGTTTAAATTTGGTGGCTATACCCCAGGGTTAGTTGGTTGGTGAATGTTAGGATGGTTTTCATCACAAGAATTAAATATGTACTGCTGACTGGGAACTCAGCTCTGCAAGCTGATAGTGTAGCTAATTTAAGCCATTTATTCAGAACCATTCCCTTCTTTTATTAGTGCATTAGATCAACTAGGCAGAAAAGTTATTTAATACACACCTTTGACAAACGACAGGATCTGACTCCACTGGATCAATGTATGGCTTGAGGATATCAGCAAGTGTTTTATCATCAGGCACCCTTTCACCAAAGATAACAATCAAGCATGTGAGACATCGATCATCACGTACACAAAAAGCTATTATGAGTCACCTAGAGAAAGCTGTATTTTCGCATGCTACAGTGGCACAGCTGAGTAGTTTATGGGAGGATCATAAATGTGTACCAATACTGCACGGGTATGGGCAGCTTTATCTTGACTTCAGCACTGGAATTTCACAGGCACATATGAGGAATAAACAGATGCGTATCTCTAGTTTCTAACCCTGCAAATGAAACGTGCTGTTCCTGCAGCCCTAGAAGCAGACAGGGCCATACTTCTCACCTCCCTTCAGGCTAGGAAAAAAGGAGAAATATTTGTCAAAAGCTTTTTTATTTTGCCGTTTCAAAAGGTGTTTGTGGACTTTCCTACAAAGCAAACAATGCAACCATTTCGCCCTGTATGAAGGTCAGCTCCTGAGTGCAGGTGAGGAGGGGTGGTAAATCTTGCTGAACACCTGCTCCATGAGAACAGAGTATGTTAGGTGTAGGAGTACTGCTATTATAAATATACAAGCTCTCTATTTACACAGAGGAAAGGACTAAGAACTGAACATTTTGCCTGATTTGAAAGGTCTGCTAGCTTTCAAAGACGAAAGGACTACTCAACTTTCAATATTTTTTAAATGGAAATTTTAGTCTTTTAATTAAGACTAAAATTAATACCTGAGTTTAGTTTTATAACAGAAGTCAGTAAGAACTGATCAAAGTATTTTGCAGTTCCATGGCAGCAGAATAACTTAAACTTTAAAAAATATGTTTACAAAGCTCTGTACCCTTTTAAAGTGTATTCAGCATGACAGTGAGGAAACACGAGCTTCAAATGCCAGTAGAACTTGTTCTCCCTGAAAAGAAAAAGAAATGCATATTCTTAGATGGTAACAACTACTATTTATTTTTTCTATGATAATGCTTGGTAACCTACAGCATGGGTGCAGAAGTAAATACATAGTTAAGATTTTGAATGGCTTCAAAGAGTAAAAGGGGTGTGCAGAGAAGCTGAGATGTCCTTTGAAAGACACAATGCTCCCACATCCTGCTGAATTTCAAGTCCTCATGGAATGGAAATCGGTTTCTTACAAACATGATATCACCAATTAACTGATCGACAGTATTTCACATTTTCAAAGGGAATATATTCCAGCTGCCCTTTAATTTCAGAAAAGGAAACTGCTTTTTGGCATATCACCCAGGTCAGATTATCAAACCTCTGCAACAGTAACAGCCAGAATTCCAGCTGAGGCCAGGTCCTACAGAACACAGGGGACCCACCTTTTCCCAGCAATGATGGCCTCAAAAGAAAATGTGTCATGGCCAGGGAAGGAAGTTGCCTTCTGGCATAATATGGTTAAGAGAAGTTAGAAAGAACATACCTTTTACAGAAAGATCATAAAACTTTTGGTAGAGACAAAGTAATGCCACATTCCCTTCTTCTGTATGTTAGTTATTATTTTTATGACCCATCTTTCCAGCTAGCATAATTCATACCTGAGAACAGAAGCGACTGAAGCATAGTTTGAGAGAAGTATCACCTTAAGAAAGGCAGTATTAGGTAGCGAATACTTTGCTAAATCAGGCAGTCTCTACTTGCCTTTTTGCTCATGTGCAGAAAATCTGCAGAAACCTTTCTAAAAGAATCCCCTAAGAGAAAGCACAATCTAAAAGGCAGGTTCCTGGCCTTTTGCTCTGGTTCAGAAATTCACACTCATGACAAACAGCGAAGATTTAGAAATCAGAGCTCAAACATCTGTGAAGGACAGGGACATCTAACGGTGTCTCTTTTTTTAACTACTTTTTTAAACATTATTTAAGACCAATGAATCATTGTATCCAGGAAAATCACCCTCAGTTATGCAAAGATTCTGGTCTACAATAAAGAGTAAACACAGTGTTGTCCCAGCATGTTGTTTAATTTGTTTATCAGGCAGATGAAACATTATCCAGCAGGTTCTAGCTGGCTGCAGAGATGAGTGTACGTGCATCCACTAGCAAAATAGTAAACTTAGCTGCTAAGATCAATTAACTATGATATCAATTTTTAAATGCAAGCACCTTTTATAAAGTGAGCTAGGAGAAAGCTGAGTTTCACAGCTGAACTATACTTTCTGGAGTATAAATAAAATCAGACGTATTAGTATTTACCAAAAAAAGAGCTAGCAGGAACCTCCAGCTCCGAATAAGATAATAATTAGAATAATAAGAATTAATGAAGACCAAGGTCCCCAAAACCATGTGTGCTTCAGCAGAGTTGTGCATCATGCCTTGTGATTCCTCCCTTCTCTCTGCTCATGTTTGTTGAAGCAGAGAACAAGAACGCCCTCCCTGAATGAGGTGAAATTAGAGAACATCAGGATTGAAAGAGGTAAGAAGATGGCATGACCAGAGCTGGAGGATAACACAGAAAACATTATTAATCATATAGCATATATACAATCAGAAGCTGGCATAGTATTTGGGCCCATGAATTTTATGCTATTTTGCATATTAGTATGATAGTCTTAAATTACCAAACTGCAAAATGTTTTGAAATAACTCAAAATCATTGAGTCGAATTTTGAGAGTTTTTTCCAAGGTAAGGAAAACAAGGTTTTGCAATCCTTGACAACTGAAGGAAGCACCAATGATACCATACACACAAAGCAAACTGGAATATCAATAGGGTTGTAACTAGTTCAGTTCCCTTGTGATTAACAAGCTTGTGATGCTCCTCAAACATGTTAATACCTGTCATTTAACATGGAATGGTATTATTTCAAAGCACTTTCTCAGGGAGACTTTAGTAAAACTTAGTAAGCTTTAGACACAGAAATAGCATCACCACCATTAGCTGAAGGAAACACTAATGACAGGCACATTTATTACAACGTTTATAAGGACTGTTCAGATGAGGGTTTTGTTCTGTTATTAACTAACATGACGCTTGCCAGCATTATTTCATTTAACTCACCATCTTCCACAATTTCTTCAAACAGGCCATGTTTATCTATTCTAAGTGACTGACCCTTTCTGTGATACTTTGATCTTTAAATCAAGACAGCCAAATCAAGCAGATAAGACAAACCATGACACAGCTCACAGAAATGTGTATGTGGCCCAGAGGACTGTCTCTAGCACAGGCACTTGAAAAAGAAATGCTTCAGAAAAGTACTTTTAGATATCTGCTACCTGTTGCTAGGAACACTCTTCAAGTGTCTGTACAAGCGGTTGTCACACAGCACATCCTCAATTCACATGCAAGACTGGTTCCCTGTGGGCTGACTGAGGCAGACTCTGTTTATCACTGCAGCTGTAAAATCAGCTTAAGAGGGTTCCTCCCAGACTTTCACTCTCCCTCCCCCTTCCGGGCACAATCTAGTCTATAGAGTAGGGCACAGAAAGTGCTGTGAAGCTGAAGTTAAAAAGCTCATTCCTTGACAAAAAGTTCCACTACGAAAAAACAAAATGTTTGATTTTTTTTCTCAGCAAACTAATACCAAAACTGCAATTAATGACTTCATCTCTCTTCAAAGTAGTCTTGCCTGGAAGTAAATGGCAAGCAGAAAGAGGCAAGATAGATAAAGAACAGGATAGAAGCAGGCAAGTAAAAAAGAAACCTGGAACACAATAGCCTCATACTCTTCACTGTACAATGAAATGTTGAAAAACAACCTGCTGGGAGCCTGTTGTTGAAGTGAAGCAACCCTCACCATCACTGATTTGTGCCCAAAGATCTTGATGTCAACTGTAGATGCTATTAAAGCTGCTTCAGAACAAGTTCTGATTAAAGTTAGATATCCTGGCTCCAGATCTCACTGACTTCATTTTCCATTATGGCTCACTGGGGTAGTATTTCCTTCAAATACAACAGACATGTACTATGTTCATTTTCTAAATGAAAATGCCTAATTGAGTAAGTCAACTGCATTTAAGTAACAGCTCACTCCATGAAGCATTCCATGCCACCCTGCTGCCATGGGCTGCAGCAGGGCAGCACAAACTGCAGAACTCAGGGAACTGCACTGCCCCATTTCAGTGTCTCACTACATCACCTCCTGCCAGCGAACCAGGAGCCACAGACTTGCAAGCTTATTCCCCTCTTCCCATTTGACCTGCTGGCTGGAGCTTCCCAGTTCATACTCCCACTGTTGGTTTCAGCCTGGCTTCATCTTTCGCCCCTTTCCCAGAGGCTTCCTATTGCAGCAATTCACCCCACAAACTCCATGGCAGAATGTATTCAGTGGGGAACTTCGAGCTGTATTGAAAATAAGGGCACCACAGGAAATGTAAGGGTGAAGCAGCTCATTAAAAAAGTTTATGAATAAGAAGTCAGATGTAGCATGAGTTAACACTCTGGACTCAGACTCTACTTTCTAATGACCCTCCATTACCTAGATATTCAATATTACACATTAGTCTAATCCATGCGTTGCTCAGCATTGGCACGTATGCTTTCACAACATCAGATTTAGCAAACAAACTCATGGAATCCAGGAAATGAAGAGTCTGGTTAACACATCGGAACAACATTGATCTGCCCTCCAGCGCTGGCACAGGCAGGGGATGACACAAGAATACATCTTGTACTTCCTAGTTTTGGACTACTCTCATTCCTGCCTTGTACTGCCCAACAGCTTGGCTCGCAGGGGAGAGTGTGAAGATGACAGGGGAGAAGCTTGTTCTCAGTTTTCCACGCACAGATGTTGAGCAGCTTCCAGCCTCCACCCTCTGGAGCAATCCATCTATAAATCTCAACTAACAAATAGCATGAGAAGGGGTTCACATCTACAGAAGCGGGACACACCAGACTCTGAGCACTGTCAGGTGCTGAGATCATATAATGGATATATGACTATTTGCACAGCCTTACCTCATTTTAACATGATATCCAACAAAATGTTATGGGTGTCATGAAGTGCCATGAGATAGGTGCTAAATGCCTGATATTCACTGGTTTGATCAAACTTGATTCCTTAGAACCCACTTAAAGAGAGTAAGCAAAAAAACCAAACTCAACACCTAAAAACACCCCACCCAAAACCCAGATGTTAATTTTTAATATGCATCACTAAATTTGAACAGCCTGTGAAATATTTCCATGCCTATTTGCCAAGAAGGCACCTTCCTTGCCCCATTCTCTTAGTTTTTAAACCTGCTTCTATGAAAAACAAAAAGTACACAATATACATGAATGCATAATTTGCTCAAAGTTTAATTTGTCCCCAATGCAAGCTATGCTTCACCGTGTACCCAAAAAGGCTTTCTAGCGGTAAAAGAACGTGGTACATGATGCCAAATGTCTGTCGGCACAGCACTGCACCGTGCCCAGGATCTTCCCAAGAGCATCAGACCTCCCTGTGTCTGTGCCCTTTCTGTTCTTCTGTCCTCCTAGCTACTGACCCCAGCATTCCTGGGCTTCCTGCACTTGCTCTTGAAGGCTACTCCTTACCCTGTACTCATTAAGTGTGTTTATGTTGTTTTATCCATAACATTAAGGAAATTCCCCATTAAAATGAAACTCAGCTCTAAGCCTGAGATATTTTTTTCCTTTTTCTAGTAAAAGGGATCTGTATAAGGTAGAGCATGCAGTCAAAGACAGAGAAGTCAGTGCAGAGGGAAACAACTTCTGCAAGGTCTGAGGGGAGACCAGGTCTGTTCTGAGGGGAGACCTAAAAATCTGTGGCAGAGGGACGAGAAGATACCTCAGACTTCCTTTGTTTCCAATGCTTCACCCTGGGTTTTCTTTAACCAAACTGGTAAAATATGTAACTTTAAAAAGTTACACTTCTCCATCTATTTGATGCCTAACGTTTTGCTAAAAACTACTTTATGTGCAAAAACAAACCCCCCTATGCTTTTCTCCAGAACTGCCGAAATGATCCAGGTGCGTGTGTGGAACAGCTTCCAGGTGGGTTATTACTTTGTCAGAGACAGACCTCTGGTGGCCAGCCAGAGACTGACACTGCAAAGTGCACAGCTCCCAGAACAGAAGGAAAACGCATCCTGAAAACACAACTTGCCACCAAAACTGAGACCAAGAACAAAACAAGCAAAGGAGCCATCAGGGGGATGAGAACCATCAGGGATCTCACTGCTGTGAGAAGCTCAGAAGGCATTTATATTTGATGTCCGTATATCACTGAGCTGAACTGTAGACCTGATTCCTCTCGCAATAAAATACTCTGTAATTTCTTTCATCTTTACTGTGAAAATACTTTAAAATACAAATTCTGGGTATCAGAGAAAAACCACAGAGTGGATAAAGGAAAGACTATTTAAATTTTCCTTAGCCTTTTTCCTGAATTTGTATCTGCCTGTACTTTTCTCTCTAAGCTGTGCTGTATCAAACATTCACGTTCTCCATCACAGAACACAACACAGGTACTGAAGCACCTCTTCAGATTTGAAGTCAGCCTTTTCAAAGACAGGGATTTGTGCAAGCTTTCTACATCAATCCCCTATCATAAACCTCTAAAGAAGCCTTTTCTTTTCCCAGTGGAAAAACAAAGCATTAATTAAAAGAAAAAAACCACAACAGCACTGATTCTGCCTGCCGTTACTCAGTGTTAGCATTTTTCCAAATACAGCATGAATTATGTAAGCTGTTAAACTGAGCTCAAACAACCTAAAAAAGTAGAAAACCTGAAGCATGAAATATTAAATAGTTTTTGCAAAAAAAAATTTTAAAAAGCACATCTAACACATTTTAAGGTGATATTGGTATGAACTCAAACTCTCATCATTACATGCTCAGTGAAAATAAAATATTGCTGATTGCAACCAACTGAAGACTCACATGGAATTGAAGGTGGTGGAATTTTCTCTTCTTTTTGTAAATCCAACAGGCAGTGTTTTTAGCTCAATATTACGCGCTCGAGCTTTGTTCCTCAAGCAGTACAACTGGCAAAAAATGAAAACATTTCTTAAAAACAATTGGAACATATTCAACCCCTGAAAATTAAACAATAACAAGCTGAGAGGAATTATGAGAAAACTGTAGAAAAGGCCATATTTAATGAAATACTCTGAATTTTTAAAAAACCATCCTGAATGAAAAAAAAAAAAAGTAAGCCTAGAACTCTCTGAAACATTTTCCTAAGTTTTTTCATTATTAAAAAAACACATGCCAATGATTTCCTCATAGTAAAAGTTCTTTAATATACCACGAAGGTCACAGTGTGACCATTGTGGGTGCAATACCACCAGGAGGATGCTTTTTGGGTTACAATCCTGTTGGCAGAAGGGATGCACAAGCACCATCCCAGCCACTGCCAAATTCTGATTTGAAGGTAGCACTAAGGGCATCATCCCATTAACATGCTCAGTACCACACCCCTAGAACTGCTACCTGTGTAGCATCTCACCATCTTCAGCACACATGTCCAGGACATCATGGTGCTACATACACACACACAGAGTAATGACTTCAGGCAGAGAGGAAGCTGGAATCTTCTCAATTTATTCTTTATCAATGTCAATTCTGAGTTGAGTGCTGTATTTCTAGATATCTTCACAAGACTCAAAGCAAAATGGCCCTGATACTTTTTTGTGACTTATCAATGAGTCAAAATATTTCAGAATAGACTTGGTTGGGGCTTTTTTGGGTTTAATTTGTTCATTCATTGTTTTTAGTTTGGGGAGTGTGTTTAGTTGAAAGAGCTTCAGCAGAAATCCCCTTTCCCTTAGATGGCTGGATTTCATGTCACTGTTGCTTAGATTTATTCCTTGAAGAGCTCTAGCTGTCTTCATTTGGTATACTGGGAATCATGTAACAATTCTTAGACAATTAATAAATCCACTGTTTACCTGGAAAGTGCATACTTAAAAATTCAAAAGCTGTGGAGGTGTAAGGGAACATTCAGACTTTCTTAACTCACATCTACCATCCAACAGCAACAGTGGTCATGCATAAAACTTTAAGAATGCATATTGCTATCAATCTGTTCTTCCAAGCAACTGGATGTAGCCACCTATTACTGCATAAACCTAGAGACTTCTTTTGATTCTGGCTCTAAAATTCAGGGTCATTCATACCTTCATAAGAGAGGCACCAGCTCTGGAACCTGGATTGGGACTGCCTCAGTGGGAATTGAAAGGTAGCCAACCCTACCTCCAACACAGCAAGAGGATAATCAAAAACTTACAAGTCTTTTTGCCGCTGGACTATGCACAATACAATGTCGAGCAGCAGCATCAGCTGTCCTTCCTACATCTTCCAGGAAACGATAATCTGAAGGTTAAAAAAAACAAAGAAAAATGTAGTGCCAACCTAGCAAAACCAGAAAGTTTTAGAACACAGAAGGTATGTTCTTACCACTCAAAAGGTTCAAGTCAGTAAATTCATTTACTGAGATAAATGCTGTTTTATCCCTGACTCCGTTACAGCTCAGTGCAAGTTTATGTTTCTTTACACACAATAGGCTGAAATGACAAAAAACCCAAACATTAACATGTTCAGCACGTGAATGGGAAAAATAATCTAAACTATTTAGCTCAGATAACAGATACCTGCACGAATATTTCATGCATCGTGGACATCTGTATTTAGCTTCTTCTTTGCTACAGGTTTCACACCTGAAAGAAGTAAAAAAACACTTTTCAATAATGCAGCATTTTTGACTAGCCTATGAAAGTGCCTGCTCAACAACCAGGCACTAGGCCATCCATCAGCATTTTCAGAAAAAGCAACGTGCACCTTGAAAGGAGAAAGAGAAAATAAATACCCTGGATTAGCAAAAGTGGCAGACAAAACATAAGTACCTCCAAACACATACATATTAAAACCCAGTAGATGCCTGAAAGAAAAAAACCCACGTGCTAATTGCAGAGTTGGAAGCATAGCAAGCCTTTATCAGTTTATGCTTTGTGGCCTGGTTGCATCAGTGCTTTTCTCCTTTTGCATCACCTGTAATGTGCACTGTACAATGCTGGCTTATAATACACCCAGTTTTAAGCAGATGGAAAATAGATTTCAAGAATTCACACTAAAGCCTAAACAACACATCCCATTTTTTTACTGCAACAAAAAGACCATAACAAAGTTGTGGTCAGCCAAACAACTTCTGGCTGTCAGCTGTGCAAACTCCAAAGTCAAGGAACCTTTCAGGCACAAATGTGTAAGCCTTATGAATATAACAAACAAATATCAATGAAAAATTGACTTCCTCTACAAATATTACTGTGGTTTTTAAACTAGGCTATTGAAAAAGATGCTTCTCCCATTCTTAGGAAAAAGTTCTTGATATGTCAGCTGAAATAATCATCCCTCTTATTTTACATCTGATAAATAAAAACGAGAAATAACATTTCCCCCACATCACTAAAGTTTTCAAGAGTAGTACAAAGCCATCATTTTCAACCATTAGGGCATAAATGTCAGCCCTAATCCATTTCTCCTCCTCTCCCCACCACGTGCTCGCTGCTTCCTGGTAGTGAGGGCCTGAAGGACAAGTTCAGCAATACCACCTCCTGACGAGCTCTGCGCATTAGCAGCAAAAAGCCATTCTAAGAACCGGAAAAAAGTGTTTCAAGCACTGCAAACCAGAAACGGGGAGTTACTCTGAGCAGGGATTCCCTCTCCCTGCTCTGCAGGATCTCCGCAGTGCCCGCTGCCCGTCCCCGCTCCAGCGAGGCTCTGCCCAGCGCCCC